>VUYV01000099.1:695469-896790 GCA_008711295.1 Anarhynchus alexandrinus
CCCTTCCCTTCCCTTCCCTGTTTTCTTTTTTTTTCCCCTCTTTTCTTTCCAATCTGGTTTACCCTAGGAAACAAAGCTCAGGATTGTGCTGTGACAACTGCATTCTTAGTAACTCTGGAAGCAGTACAGGAAGGGGAGACAGGGAGATCACTCACTGCCAGAAAGGTCTTTCTGTCTCTCTCCAAGACACTGAGCTATTCCCCTGGTCCTCTTCCATCTGAGTACCTCCCAGCCTGGAGTGTTTAATGCTTGAGCACAGCAGAGATGTTTATGAAGCAGAAAGTGCTGAGATACGTATCTAAGGCAAACTTCTCCTCCTTTCAGGAGGCTGAAGTGTGCCTATGAGGCTCCAGCATCTCCAGAGCTTCAACAAACATCCCTGCGCAATTTGAAAGCAGGCAGGAACCCTGGGATGCATTAAATATGCACATAGCTCTTGTTAGCCCCAGCTCCCCAAATGACTCATCTGCTCACTGGCTGCCAGGTGCCTGGGACTCATTTGCCTCTTTGCAAAATCCCTGGGTTCTCCTGATGAAGGGGAGATGTGCTACTGCTGGGATTTTATTTTCTTCCTCTGCAGCCACCCTGTCCTTCAGGACCGAACAAAAGGCTGTGGTGCCAGTCACCAGGTCACACAGAGGCTGGTACAGGAGAGAGACTGTGCTATGCAACATGAATGTGTCCTGCCCTCTGCAGATTCTGGAGAATTTAGAAATAGAATCATATAATCACAGAATGGTTTAGGTTGGAAGGGACCTTGAAGATCACCTAGTTCCAAACCCCCTGCCATGGGCAGGGACACCTCCCACTAGACCAGGTTGCTCAAAGCCCCATCCAGCCTGGCCTTAAACACCTCCAGGGATGGAGCTTCCACAGCTTCTCTGGACAACCTATGCCAGTGCCTCACCACCCCCAGAGTGAAAAATTTCTTCCTAATATTAAATCTAAATCTACCTTCTTCCAATTTGAAGCCGTTCCCCCTCGTCCTATCACTACATGCCCTTGTAAAAAGTCCTTCCCCAGCTCTCCTGTAGGCCCCCTTTAGGTACTGGAAGGCCGCAATAAGGTCTCCCCAGGGCCTTCCTTTCTCCAGGCTGAACAACCCCAGCTCTCTCAGCCTGTCCTCATAGGAGAGGTGCTCCAGCCCCCTAATCATCTTTGTGGCCCTCCTCTGGATCCACTCCAACAGGTCCATGTCTTTCCTATGTTGGGGTCTCCAGAGCTGGACGCAGTACTCCAGATGGAGTCTCCATAGCCTTGGATTGGGGGAAAAAAAGAGCTTTGTGGAGCATAATGGCTCCTGTCTCAGTGCCACAGGCATGGGACATGGAAAGGGTTTGGGCTTGGCCAGTTGAAGCATGCTGCTTTCAGCCATGCATAGGCAGGGGTCAAGGCTGACCTACCCTGGCAGCAATTCCACTGGAGGTTTGCCGGTCTCAGTGGCAGCTCCTGGGCTTAAGCCTGCCCATGCTAATGCTGCACGGTCCTGGGTAAATGGCCACAATAACCATGACATGATCTGGTCTGAGAGATTCCTCCTCTGTTGGTGAAAGCTCGTAAGATGTAAGAGAAGATTTGGAAATCTCAGATCAGAAAGGGATGAGATGGGTTAAAAATAGTAGATCCATTCCTTAATCGCTTTTTTGGAGGTGGGGGAAGATGCCGATTCTAGCAAAGAGTTTCAAAACTAGAGGCAAGAGTGTCTCTCTTGAATGTGTACAGCTTTTACTTTCTGGAGGCTGATGGCTTTTCTAGGACAGCCCGGTCTGCCAGATCCCCTCATGCAGGTCAGGGAAGGACAAATGACTCATAAATGTCAAGAAAACCTCGAAGCAAGAGCGTGGCATTCAGGTCCCTGCTGAAAAGAGACCCTGAGTCAGAGCTGAAATGCCAGTGGTGCGTGGGGGACTACTGCATGTCTGCACAGATGCAGAACATAGCAACAGCAAATGATGCCTCACACGAGAAAGTCTCTTTCTGTAGAGGTGGCTGCGGGGGAAACAAAAGCACGGTCTGCTTGCAGATTTCTTGAAGGTCTCAGTGGAACACGATCCATTCAGCTCCAATGAGGCACCTGACTTTGAGATACCAGGTGATGGCATCTGCTACTGACATCCATACGGCAGGACTTGCTGGCTGTGTAGTCACTCAATGCTGGCCACACGTTGACTGCCCCAGGGTCTCCAGTCTCTTCCAAAGTCTGAGCTCACCCAACCTTTCCCCCATCCAAGCTGGCTCACCAGCCACTGGTTTCTCGGCAGCGACAAGGATAACTGGGATAGACCAGTTGATACTGGTCCTGAGTCCAGCAGCTCCGCTACTACTGCTTTGTAAAAGTATCTGGCACTTGTTCTCCCAAATCACATTTTGGTGGAAAACTGGAAGGAAGTTTGGGACTTTGCAGGAAACCTGGATTGTAGGGCTTCTCTTGCGGAACAGTTGGGTCCAGGTGCTGGCTGCTGGGGTACAGGGTTGCTCCATACTCTGCAAGTGGCGGTATGCATTTAACAGCCTCCTGCTGGGAACAATAATCATGAGGGGGAGGAAGAGGATCCATATTTTCAGGATTCTTCAACTTGTATGACTCTTCAGCCTGTGTCAGAAGGAGAAGCCTCACTGCCATTTGGGTAATCCTCCACCAGCTATTTTATTATTAACTTTAATGAAGCTGTATCACCTGGGAGTTGCCATACTGGAACCTCTCCTTTGTCATTTAATATTTTATAGCCACTGGGCCAGTTACCAATTGCTTTGGGCTATGCCTAATGACAGCGCAAGGTAAGCATTTTGCCATCTGTTCATGTGGCTGTCAGGTGAGCATATGTAAGAGCCGGCAGTCTCGGATGCCAACTTGCTGTAGGCATCCTGGGCCGAAGGCCAGGACCAGCACCGCACTCACGGTCTCCCTCCCTTGGGTCTTACTCATCTTGCAGTTTTCCAGTAGTGCCAGGATTCTCCACACTTACATGCACTGGAAGCAATAAGAGCTGAGATGTACACAAGGTCTCGGTCCCAGCCTAAACTAGCAGGGTGGATGTGCTGCTTTTGGTAGCTGCATATAGGTGGAGAAAATGTTGTGGAAGGCCTTGATTATGGCAAAACGTTCTGCTGTTTTGGTAACTGCTCATTTCCGAGGACTTGTTTTCTTTCAGTTCTTGGATTGCTTCTGTAACCCCTAACTGGCCTCGTTAGGAACTCAGCTAACATCTTCTCTGTGCTAGATGCAGAAACCCCAGCATCTTGTCTAAGTCCTTCTTGCTTGACTTTGCAATCTGTTCGATATCACTGCTCTCTGAAGCAAAAATAAATACCTAAGCAGAACAGGAATGCAGTGAAATGAAACAGGGATGCTGCATTTGAAAATGTTGCCACTCAGAAGGAAAATCATCTTCCCACTTCTGTTCCTAGCAGTTACAACAATTTCCTCCCCAAGACACCCTTTTTGTGCTATGAATTCCAAATTCATTAGAAGTCACAGACATCCTTACATTACACTATCTTGTAACAAGCCCATAGCAACAGCAGGATTTAAAAAGCTGCTTCTCCTGCACAAGCACAGAACAGAAGACTCTTGAGGGCCTCACTCTTTGCTACAGATCACTTGTGCAACAGCATCTCTCATGTCTGAGGAACCCAGTTGTGTAGGATGAAGATGTCAACCCTTGCTTCTCAAATGGGACTTCCTGAGAGCTTTGCTCATGCCTGGCCCCAAGACTTTTGTTTTATCCGTGTACGAATACTGTCTAAACCTCTAGACAGCGCAGGTAGATGTAGAATGCATAGTGTCACAGGATGAAACTGGGGCATCCAGAATTTTGGCCAAGGAGGCTGTTATTCATCTGGGTAATATCCTGAGGAACCCAAGGGCATGAGACAGCTTAGCCCTGTTCATTTTAATGAGAATACACCATCAAAACACCACGTGTAACATCACCAGATCTCACCCCTCTTGTCCGTGTTGTGTTGACAATGATGGCATAGGCACCACCTAAGCAATCAATACCAAGTTTTAACACTTAAGTCAGACTACTTGGACACAGTGCCATGTGTCTCCAGAGGCTGTCCAGGGGGCTAGTGTTCGGGCAGCACACTGTCTACATTTCCTCTTGCTCTCTGAAGCAGGACACCATAGGGAATGGACTGGAAGGATTTGTAATGGGTCCTGCTGAGTCCGGCAGAAAAGTGAGGAGCTGTTGAGGATGAAAAGCAATCTGGACTGGTAGAAGTCACTGTGCTGCTGCTGAACAGCTGTTTGGGGTAGATGGGGGAGTTCAGGGGCATGCAGTAACAGCCTCTAATCATCAGCTTGCACAGTGGACACAAGCATTTTTCTGCTTGTTTCCAGCAGGTTTGGTTTGTTGGTCTCCAGCAGACCACACGTTTTCCAGGTCCCATGTTACTTGGGCTTTCCATTAAATAGAGTCAGTTCAGCATCTCTGTCCCAGTGGGCAGTGGGGTGGCACTGTGTGATGATGTGAGTACATCTCATGGATCTGGCTATAGGAAAAGCAAGTTCCAGCCTGGCATTCACATCCATACGGGCACATTTAAGGTCCATTTTGAGAACTTTTCCTTGTCCCCTGCTGTGAACAGCTTTGCCAGATGGGACACTGAAACATGGTCTCTAGGGGTAGAGATATCTCATGCTACCCATTAACACTACACAGGAGTCACACGGTTTCCTGAAAGAAACAGCACTTTCTCTTTTTTTTTTTTCTCTCTTTATTTTTTGGGGGGTGGGTGGAGAAGGGACATTCACAACAAAAGAATGACACAGAAGCTTGATCCTGGCAAATGTGATTGCATAAGCCTCTCTCTGGGTTTAATCGCCTAAATGAGAAGTATAATTTTCAGAGAAACTGAGCCTGTACAAATTCCTTGAACAGCAGAGGGAACGGTACATGCTCTGTGTCTTGAAAATCAGACTAGACTAGATTGCAGGTGCTTAAATATAGATTTAGGTGCTTGGCTGTGGGCAGATAAGAGAGGAATAATTCTAGTTAAGGCTTGAAATAATTTTAGTAGTAAAACATAGGCCAAAGTACTGTGATCCAATTGTAACACTGCTAAATCAAAACTAGCTTTGGTAATTACTTCTTATTTGCCTAACAGCCAGCATAGATAGCTCCTTATCTTCTCTGCTGTGTGCTGCATGCGTAAAAAGCAGACATGCACTTGAAAAGCTATTAAAAAATAAAAGGAAAAGTCACATGGAAGAACTACATATTTTACTGTGGTTAATAAACTAATTACACTGTTTGAGGAGGTGCTTTCTTTTTCACTTTTCATGGGACTTGGCCCTGAAATATTAGCATAACCGTTTCCTAGAAATACCATGCCTATTCCATTAAAAACAACAAAATGAAAATAAAACCACTTTTTTTTTTCTTTTTTTCCCCCCTCTTGCTTTATAAAAGGCTAAAAGGCTAGATCGAAACTTAAGATTCGCCCTCTCGTTAAGTGTGTTGTGCAGCTGGGTTATCTTGTGAGTAAGAAAAGGGACAGAAAACCAAGAAGGATTCAAGTATATACATCTTGCTTTGAGAACAGACGCCTACTTGCACAGGCAGAAGATGCTGTGTTGTGTAAGAGCCTTTTAACCCAGCAGAGAAAGGTGTAACAAGAAGCAATGGATGGCAATTAAAAACCATGATGAATTCAATTTGAAAACACGCTACGAAAGCTTGAGATGATCTCCCCTGAACTGATACAGTCCTAGATGCTGAGAGTCCGAGTGCGCTTGCATGCATTTGAGCTACTCCTGCAGACTACCCTTTACTTCTGTTCAGGTGGAGATACACATAGGAAGATGTTCAGACATAAGTCCTGAACCCTTCAAGCATAAAAGGTTTTGATGTAATGTGGAAATAGGTGGGCAACTAGTGGAGAGCAAAGACTACTAATGCCCTCCCCAAGGGGAGAGGGAAACAGGAGTGTCCTCAACCTGGATGGGTCACCAGAGGTTCACATGAGAAAGAGCTGCTGGGAGTAGCTTTGCTGTGGAAAAATCTTCACCTGGGCTTGCACCTTGTTAGACATCAGAGCACTGCACCAACATGCACACGAGTGCATCCCTAGGAAACCAAGCTTCAGTGCTTCTGCTCTTTATAGAATACGCTCTTCCACTCCAGCTTGGTGGAAAGAACAAAGTATGCTTTCATCCTGGGAGAGGATACCACAAAGATACCATTGATGTGCAGTAACCCCATCCTGTCCTGGGACCTGCAGGCTTCAGCTGTCTCAGGCACTCTTCTGCTTCTGGGCTGTTTCCTTTGAACCCAGGTGAGGAACTGGCAGCTCTCTCCAACTGTGGTGCATCCTCCTGCCCACTTGGCAGAGAAGGCAGCAAGAGCAGGTAGCATATGTCTTAACTTGCCTTAGATTTGCTGAGCTTGTGGCTTTGAGAGTTGTGGGTACCAAGCTGCATGTCCAGACTGAAACCATACAACGCTGGGGTGCTCACGGGTTAAAGCCATAATTCACTTAGCAAGCTGAATCTGGTGTTCCTCTTGAGTCACTTTAACAATAGCCAACACTAGCAGAATTGAACGGCTTTGGGTGAAAAATACTGTTATCAACAACAAGTTATTGACCCCATATGCGGCAGAAGAGTTGAAAGTTTTGGGCCAGTATAATTAAAAGAGGTTGCTCCCCCTCCATGGCAACTTGGAGATGGTTTCTGGTGCTCTGGGGGTGGGAAGGGCTGTATCTCTTTGCCATCCACAGTCCTTTAGGCTCTTTGCCACATGGCAGTTACCATCTTCCTGTTGAAATGTAGTAATGAACTGTGTTCAAATTCCCGGATCTTGGCAAATGCAAAATAAAATTAGTTAGAACATCTGTATGGTGACTGTTAAAGTCCTGCTAACTTGATAACTTGCAACTTGCTTTGATTTTTCCAGGCATATTCAAGTTCCGCTTCAAAGGTCCCCATTATCTACCTGATATCTGTAGCCACACAGTGCAGCAAAGCCGTGGTGCAAAGTTTGCAGTCTCTAGGCATGAACATCTCCCACTTCCCAGCAAAGCCAGTATCTCCACTGACGTTTGAAATCCTTATGGAGAAGATACTACTATCACAAATGAGCTAGAGTAGTATTTCACAGGGGTTCTTGTTGCACTTGATTTCAATCTACTTTCTTTTTTAATACACTCTAAATTTACCAAGTTTACATCTTTCTATTTAGCTTACTGCAGTGAGTGGTGGACTCAAATGTCACCCAAGCTGAGAACGACCTTATAAAATGTCAATCTGAGTTGATATGGAAAAGAGCTATTTCTTGCCAGCGATACTTCACTGCAAATGACTCCACTTCCCTGCTCAGGCTTACGTTGGGAAATAGCACAGATATCTGTCTCTTACAAAGCCTTTTTAACACCCGAGAAGTAAATCAGAGCGTCTCATTGTAAAATTAAAAGAAGGGACTCGCCTGCAAACTCCAAAGTGAGATTTCTCCTACTAATGAGGTTTCTCTTCTCTTGGAGCTCTTGTGCACAGCTGGTGCTTCTTGAATAAAGAGGCTTCTAGAAAGTTATCCTTATCACCCCTCCTGTACCCCAACAGTTCTGTGCCTGACACTACTTGGCATAGACAGATGTGAAAGTCCTATTGGCTTTTTTAACTCACTAGCATCTTTTCTGCGAAGCCATCACCTGAACACCATGTGCTGATTTTTTTTGTTAATTACCGTGGCTTTTCCACAGGTGCTCCTTGGCAGCCCTGCAGAGGGGCGGGGGGTAGAGCACAAGGTGGTGCCTGCTCGGCCCTCGGCCTCAGGCTACCACAGAGGGTCCCCACGCGGCCCGCCCGTCCTGAGGAGCCCTGCACCCCCCTGCCACGAGTGGGGACATGGTCAGGTGCAGGTCTTCTCTTCTGGGAAGGAGAAGATTGCAGGCCTAGAGTGACGATCAACGCCCCAACCCAGATGCCTCAGAGAGAACCGCCGCCACAGTGCCCACCGTGGTGGCACCGCGCATGCGTACCACTCCCCGTCCCTCCGCACTGCGCCTGCGCGCCCTGAGCCGGGGGAGGTGAGCGCTTCGCCTCGCGCGCATGCGCACAGAGGGCGGGCGCCCTGCTGCTAAGAGGGGCCGGTGCCGCGCGCATGCGCGCTGTTCTCTCCCCACAGGCAGGAGGCGGGAGGGCGGCCCGGCGGCGCAGCGCCGCCGCCATGGAGGTGAGGGCGGCGGGGGCGCGGGGCTGCGGCGTTGCGGCGTTGCCTTAGGGCTGTGCGGCGGCGGTGAGGAGGAGGAGACGCGGCTTGCCGTTCTTCCCGCCTCGGTCAGCTGAGGGGAGCCCTGAGGGCGAGCGGTCCGTGCCCGCGAGAGCCGCTGGGCTCCCGAGGTTGCGAGCGCGGGTCTCCTCAGCGGGGGCTTGTCCGGGCTCCTCCGAGGCGCGGGGCCGGTGGAGGAATAAACACTGGAAGGCCGGGAGCGGTGGCGGCCCTGGTTTCTGGGGGTGGTGCCGGGGTCTAGGGGCAGCTGGAAGGCGGCAAAATGCCTCCAGCCCGCCGGCCGGCAGCTTCGGGTCTGGGGGACCTCTCCGAAGGACGTGGGAGTTGCCTATTGCTCGGAGCTGGTTATTCCCTGAAGGCTTAAACTGCTGTATTTCACACACAGTGCGTTTTTTTAATAAAGAGTGGTAAGTCTATAAACTCCTACGGCGGCTGCTTTCTATTAAGAATATTGCTGGAGTGGAGGTAGAGTGGGCAAAGGCAAATATGCCTAGATTTGATCACGAGTAATCTTTTAGTTCTTGTATTTTTCATCTGCCATAAAGCGGTGAGACCTGTGGGCCCCCGGGGACACTGAAAAT
Organism: Anarhynchus alexandrinus; assembly: GCA_008711295.1. Classification (NCBI taxonomy): domain Eukaryota; kingdom Metazoa; phylum Chordata; class Aves; order Charadriiformes; family Charadriidae; genus Anarhynchus; species Anarhynchus alexandrinus. The sequence continues at coordinate 704,285 of VUYV01000099.1, forward strand.
CTATCTAGATTTAATCAGTACTTCACCTCTGCAATATCTGTTAGCCTGACCAGGGTGACCTTCTGAGGCAGTTCAGAGGGAAGAGGAGCAAACACAAGGCAGCGGTACAGCCCTGGTGACAGCGCGGCTGCTGGCTTCAGCAGTACGGGTGGTAGCCAAAAATTAGTCCATTCCCCTGACACTCTTGGTGCCTGTTTGTGAAGTGTTAGATTTGTTTAGAAGTAAACCACTCTTTTGATTTATTTTTTTTTTTCCTTTTATGACCTTACTGCTTGTGAAAGCCTTTTTATCGTACAAATTTATGCCCCACAATTAGCTTGGGAAGATTGATGTATGTTCCGATAACTTTGAAGAACTACAGTTTGGCATTTTTTTCAAAGCAGTGTTCCTCTTCATGCCTTTCAGGCGCTGGATGGAAGCAAGGCAAAATACACTTGCGGAGCTGAACCTCTTCCACTGCAGTTTTAAAGGTAATTGGTTTTGATATTGGCAGCCTTCCAGGTAGGGTGGATTTGAGTGCCTTGTGCACTTGAAAGTTTCTTGACATAGAGTATTGTCCATCATGACATTATTTCATGGTATGAATGCTGTATCAGTACTCCTTAATGCTTTCAAAAAAGGTATTTACTGCAACGAGGAATTTCCTCTCACCTCCCAGTACCTTCCTGGTAACAAATGTTAAAACACTGGTACACATTTTGTGTGACATCAAATGTGAAAATGCAATGGAGTTTAATGACTACTAATTTTAGAGTTGAAAGTACAGAGGAGGGGAAAAGAAAGAAAAATCAGTCTTGCTTCAAACTTTAAAAACACATTTAGTGAGATTAACCTTTCCAAACAAGGCTGCTTGCTAATATGGGAGTATGTTGTGTAGCTTTTTTTCCAGTGACAAATGTTATTATCTGATCATTTGTAGGGTGTGGAGTAAGAGCAGGAAATGCTTATCTTGTATCTGTTTGAAATTAAATGTTGTCGTCTTAGAAGTTTTTCTTTTGGTTTAGACTTGAAAACTAGCAAGAGAGCTGAGTGGGGTTAGAGGAGCTAGTTGGTGATGCAGAGACAGTCTTGTAGAAGAGAGTAAGCAGCTTACTGTTTAGTAAGTGGTCCTCAGAACTTGTTTGCCTTGTATATCTCCTTAATTTAAAAGTGCCCTAGGGGTCAGAGAAGCTTTGGGTAGTTGAGTCAAAGTACTATTGCAAGGACTTTTGTTATTTAGAATGTGTGTGATCTGGAGTTTAAAGTAATTTTGCAACTAAGTTCATACTGCACTGTGATGGAAGCTCCTAAAGATGAATTGTCTGCCAGAGGTCAGTAACATTAAATACTTGTTTGGCTGTACTCCTGTATGTGGAAGGAGGGAAGATGGTCTTTAGTGCAACAACCAGTGTGTATGCCATGTTGTTCCTGACAAGGCTTACCATTCGTGCTTATTTGTTAGCCCTGTGAAATACACCCTATTATGTCTTCTCATCCATGTCGCTGCCTCAGAGGCATGTTGTCCTAGAACAAGAAATTAAAAAGATTACTCTGTGTTTTTAAGCCATTTTCAGTCTCATTTGTTATCCTTACTTGTTGACTCATAGCAGGGTCTTGTCTTGTTTGCCTTTTATTGTGGTCTTTTCAGCGGGGATGGTAACAGTTCTTTTGCTGTCATTCTGAATGATAACTAATGCTTTTAAAGAAATGCATGTGCATCTACGTAAACGTAAGCAGACCTCAGCAAAAGATCTCACATCTACGGCATGTGTGCTAAAATACGCTATTTTCTCCCAACAGGAGAGGGAAAGGGATGCTGTGTGCTCTCCTCTCCATTAAGGACCTCCCTGCTTCCCCAGTAGTAATCATGGTGAAGTAATAAATTGGGGTGGGAGGAATCTATTTGAAATAACTTTATGTGCTGTCCTGCAAAGTGAGATCCACCCATTGCTGGAGGGTTTGACTCAGAACCTCAGAAACTCCATGCTTAGTTTGCAAGGGAAGTGGCTAGCTGAGACTACAGAACGTTAGACTCTGCAACTTGTGTGCACAGAAGATAAGGTGACTCTGGTCTTCTAAGACTGTGACAGAAGGAAATCACAGAGAGAAGCATAGAGGTAAAGAAAAAGGTTGCTGTAACCTTTTCTACAGAGTGAGGGATTTTAGAAGGATGGTGTCAGCTGTTATGCTGTGTAGGTGTTACAGTAATGCCTGTGACAAGGCAGAATTGATAATTTTTCTCAGACTTGCTCTTTCATGAAATCGGGTTGCTCAGGCTTCCTGTGGACTTTTGGGTGTTCATTTTAAAATGTTAATGCTCCTGTGTCTTATTGGGAAGACGTTGGAATGTTTGTAAGTTCCTCTTCCTTCATCGATAATTCAGCTTAATGAATTAAACAATGCTAAAAGTTTTCTTGTGGGTAGGATGAGAAGGTAACTGACAGCTAAGAATGAATTATGGGAAACAACTGTAAAGATGAATGACCTGTAAGAATGCTCATTTTTTACAATTTTAAATTAATATTCTTACATAAGGCAATAGAGTATTAAAATAATCTGCCTCTGGATTTGACTCAGGGCTGTCCTAAAGAACTGGGTTTCCCTCCTCTTCAAATTGTGTTTCTCTTGATTTGTAATGTTACAAGCACCATTAATCACTATGTAGTTGCTTTATAAATGTAGCTTTGATTATTCTGAGCTTTCTGCAACTAGCAGGTTTTGGCAGAATTGGTACCTGCTGAGTGACTCCTGTTTCGTTATGAGGCAAATCTACAGGAATCAAAGTGTTTCTTGAGAAGGAGGGGTCCAAGAATTATGTGAGCAACTGAGTTAGGAGGAAAATGAAACTGAAGTCTGTTTCTGTTTTGTTTCTTTGTGCAAAACTCTGAATGTCTGAAATGTTAAAGTGACTTAACTTTCTTTTTTTTTTATTTTATTTGAGTTTTGAGCACATACTTTTACATTTGAAGTCTGAGAGTCACAGGTATGTCATGCTTGTGGAATCAAGGGACTTACTCATGCCTAACTATTTTATTGAATCTGTTGGTAGCTGTTTGAACAAATAAACAGTGGCTTTGAAAATAAGTGTAGATCAACTGAGAAGTTGGATGCTGTTCAGGAGGTGCAGACTGGTCTGCCTGTTGTAGTTCAGTTAGTCAAAATAGTATTTTTAAATCTCAATTGGAGAAGCCTCATCAGAGATCTTGGTGGGCTTTTATTTCATCTGAATAAAAAGCCTTTGCATTTGCATTATCTGTGGAACAGTAACATTTTTGTAATTGCAGCTGTTTAGGTACCACCTCAGTGGTCTGAAAACATCCTGTGCCAGCACATCAGGTTTGAGTTTATTTGATCTATTGGATTCCAGGTTGTGGCTGTCCTGTGTGAAACCACAGAAGGCTTTATTTGAGGCTCCTGATTCTTCTTTTCTTCAGATGGTGTTACCTGAACATCACTGTCTTGTTTGCCACTTGCTAGGAATGAATTCAGTACCTGTTCTCAGGAGAAGATTTTTAGGTGTGGAAAATGCTTTCTGATGCTCCTGGTCTGTTGGAGCCTGTTTGCCTGCCTTGAGCACCAATTTCAAGACATGCTTTAACTTGGTGCTGTTATGGGTGTAGTTGTGGTGCTCTATTTCGGCAGAGTGTTGATCTAGGTTAGGAGTATGATAGTTCTTGTTCGTTAAGAGTAATTCTGTATTTTATATCTGAACTTGTTGTTATGGTTCTCCAGTGGTATAACAACAAGAACTAACGAACACCATAAATGCCTCCATTGTTTTTGCAAGACTATAACAAGCGGGTCTCCTCTTCAGATGAAATGACTGGAGCCCTGGAAATAACACTGTGTTTTGCATTCTGTACTTAAGAGTTATAAAGTCTTTAATGCAGGGGTGTGCTCTTGCTGTGTGCTCACATGAAGCCTGGCACAACAGGTTCTTGCAATCTCTTGAGACTCTGGGCACTACCCGAATGTATGTAACAATGTTTATGTGATTTCTAAATGTAAATGTGAGTGTGTTCCTTTTCAGCTGCAGGACAACCTGGCTCAAGCAAGACACAGTTTTGAAGCAGGTGGTAGTACCCGGACTGTCTGCTTAAACTGCTTTCTTCCATTGAATTCAAACGCACAAACAAGGTATCTTCTTCTTAATAGAAAAATGCATCTCTACTGTATTCTCCAAGTGCTTCCTGTACATGTGTATGCTTGTTTTATAAATATACCCTTCCTTCCTTTGGGAAGCAGATTAGAATGAGAGGGGAGTTATGACTGGATATTGGATTTTGGCATGTTTGTGTATGGATTGTTAGGAAACAAGATGAGGGGTTATTTAAGATCTGGATTAAGTGAAACGTGGTTATTGTTCCTTTTCCTCTTCACTTAGCATTGCTTGCAAGTCTTCTTTAAGACAAGTGCTTTTGTTCGTCCTTTTGAAGATAGTTGTAGAGTCCACAATAGCAAAAGGGAAAGGCTGTAACTATACCTTCCTACACAGACTCTGAATAATGCTTATGTTAAATATTGCCTCAACACTGTGTTACGATGATAATAACATACAGGACTTCAACAAGACTGCAGCTAAGACAGAAACTTGCTCTGTTTTTGCTTGCAGTATGGGTTTTGCTGGGTTACATTACCTGTGAGCAATAATCCTAGCCTGACTGGAAGCGAAGGACAGATCAGAATTTGAACTGTACCCTATTTTTTCAGCTTTTTGTAGACTGCTAGTCCGACAGTATTCTCTCAGAGAATGGTCTGACTGTTATCACAGAATCACAGAATGGTCAGGGTTGGAAGGGACCTCTGGAGATCATCTACTCCAACCCCCCTGCCAGAGCAGGGTCACCTACAGCAGTTGCACAGGACAGCATCCAGGCGGGTTTTGAATGTCTCCGGTGTGGGAGACTCCACCACCTCTCTGGGCAGCCTGTGCCAGTGCTCTGCCACCCTCACAGGAAAGAAGTTCCTCCTCATGTTTAGATGGAACTTCCTATATTCAAGTTTGTGCCTGTTACCTCTTGTCCTATCAGTGGGCACCACTGAAAAAGGACTGTTCCCATCCCCCTGGCACTCTCCCTTTAAGTATTGATAAGCATTAATAAGATCCCCCCTCAGTCTTCTTTTCTCTAGACTAAAAAGACCCCAGTCCCTCAGCTTATAAGAGAGATGCTCCAGTCCCCTAATATCTTCGTAGCGCTTTGCTGGACCCTCTCCAGCAGTTCCCTGTCCTTTTTGACAGATGCGGAAGTGCTTTTTGTCAAAGGTTTGGCTAGTCTGCTCTGAACACCAAGTACTGTGCTGTTCCCACTTCCCTGCACTCAGCCAGAATAGATTATAAAATGAGTGGACAGGTTAGTTTGGTGGAAACAGGCGTTCAGTGCTTTCGGCCACATAGTAAAATAACCTTAAAATGACAACATTTAGACATTCATCTTGGACCTGATGTGTCTGTGGGCCATTTCCCTCCAGAGCGGTTCATCCAGTCTCTGAGCTATCTGTCTGGGAGGGTGACTTCCTCAGAGCCCACAGTGTCCTTGTCACCAGAGGTATTCCTGTAGTATGCAAAACACCTCAGCATTGCTTGGATGGTTGAGGCACACGGTCTTTCAGTGTCATCAGAAACTCTGGTATACAGTCACAGAAACACAAACGTTTCTTTGAAAGCTTGAAAAACCTCTAAAGCATTTGGCTGGGCTAAAGGCATTTTCTTGCCATACCAGCTGTTACTTAAGTACTGGTTTGTTGTAACAAAGTGAATAATGAGAATGAAGCTGTGATACCTCTAAAAGAAAAGCTGTGTTGACAGAAGTGAACTACACAATGATGTGAAATAGACCAGAAGGGTAATAAGAAAAGAAACTAATTTAGCAAACATTTCATGCCTGTCATAGCAAATTTGGTCAAGGCTATAGGTTGAAAACATCAGCTTTTCAGTAATTTGGTTTGTGTATACATGACTAGTGAACTTCCTGGTTTCAAGGAAGCAGTTCTCTATAATTTAGGAATTGAGTCAGACTAAAGGGAATTGAAATAATGTGGTGAGTTATTAAACACCAGAGTAAATATCATAGCCAACTGGTAGAGTGCAGGAGATTGTTGTGAAGAAATATGTTGGCTGTGCTAAGATGCAGGATTCATCTCCTGTCTTTTTTACAATTTTTAGTCTATTACAAGCTCTGAAACCATGTAATATTTGAAATTGAATAGAACCTGTCTAGGTATGACTTGTTGACTTGCAGAAGGTCAGGTCATTAAAATGACTTGTTTGACACCTTCTGAAAATCAAGCACTTCCTTCAAGCACACCAGCTCTATCTCTGAGCAGCTTCATATGTGTCTTTTCGATCCCAATTCTGAATAACTTCTAATAGAGGCTGAATTGAAATCAGGGAGAGCTGGAACTTGCTGTCAAAGGCTGGCCTTCTCTTTATGTTAAAATTTGAAACTGTATGTGTGTCAGTTTGAGTTAAAAAGAAGCTGTTGCTTCAGAAGTTGGTAAAATGTATGCTTTTATATTTCTTACTGTATTTGAGAACTCACATGTGTCATCTATCGTGATGATGTCTTAACACATTCTGCTTAAAACTTGAAAATGAGGATTTACTATTATCTTGAGGCTTTGAGTGATACATTTTTAAGTGTTTCAGTATGTTGTTAAAGAGAAAGGGCTTTCAAGATAGCACTTGTCTTAAATTTTCAGACGACGTGTGAGTTCTAAGTGACACTCATAATAGCTATTACTGACAGATATTGACAAGAAAAATACAATGAAGCAAAGAAAAATTATTTCATGTGTTGGTAGATTGTTGTGTAATATTTTCTGCTTCAGAGCTTCTCCTGTGTTTTAAGAGTACTTTAGAAACAGTGAAAGGCAGAAAAACTGCTCTTCACAAAGGATCTCTGTTAAAGGAGAATTGCCAGAAGAGTTTTTGTCATTGTTTTTAGGGCTTGTTCTTCTTTCATTACCACTGTTCTTATGATTACACTATTTCTGGCGATTTAGTTTTTTATGTAGTATAAGATCTTTAATTGTGAATTTACTTCGAAATCCTCCTGGCTGCGAAATGTCTTAGCACTGCTTTGCTACTGCCTTAAAAGACTTTGAGGCATGATTTTTAACTGATAGGGCCAACTTGGCAGGATGTGACTGGTGGTGTGGAGAAGTGCTCATGTGAGCATACTGAGGAATCATTTAACCTTTTTGGAGATAGGTCAGCTATATGAAGCAGCCTCTGGCAGAGGAAGCGTATGGCAATGTTTTTATTTGGGCCTTCCATAAGAATATGGAGATGTTTTTTCTTTTTCTGCCATATTATCTTGCATCAGTGAATTGTTATCTCTGACTAAGCTCTTGTAATATCTGTAGCTAGTAACGCAGGAAAAAATACCTAAATGCCATAACCACTGCTTGTTTTGGAACATAGGTTATCCACTGATCTGTGGTTTAGAAAGGCACGTTATGGTTCTGTGAGAAATGTGGTTTTTTTCTGGCCTTTTGGCAGTGTAAACTGACCTAGATAGCGCCTTTGACCTGTTAACTCCTGTGGTTGTTTTGTTTCACCAGGTTGTTTGAAACTTCCCCACAGCTTCCTCCTGTTTTGGAAGCTCATTTTCTTAAAATGACTTGAAAAAAATCTACTTGTTAAAACAGTAGAATAGCTCAAAGAATAATGCCCTTGTGAAGGCTGTAAAACCTGTCTTGCATCAGGGCATGCATTATACTGGGGGTAGCTCATGGTGGTTGTTGACAAGGCTATTCCCATGCTTTGCCTTACTGTGCTGTGAGAGGAGGATTCAGTATAGATCCATTGCTACTTTCTTCTGTTTTTACATTTGTCTATCAAACCTCCCTAGAGCTGTTAATTAGCACCCAAATTGTCTTTTTAGGTTTCCTCTGATATTTGGGGGAGAGATGGCAGCCTACGGAGAGATGGCAGCCTGTGATGAAGACAAGAAGAGAAACAAGAGAATGTTTGTTTTCTCTTAAAGTAATTGGTTGTGTTAAAGGCACCTTTATGTTCTGCCATACAGAGATGGTCAGCAGTCAGCCTCTCCCCATAGCAGACAGCGGGAAAAGGAAAAAGAAAAAAAGGACCAGAGCCACAGATCATGTCCCTGGGAAGTTTGAAGGTTGGTGGTAACTTCTAAGCTTTCAATTGTAGTGGTCTGTTTTGCCTCTGCTGTTCTCAGTTTTCTTAGCTAAACATTGCTTTTTGGCAAACATTATAAGTTAACATTTTGGGTTTTTGTTATCCTCCATGTTTCAGTCTTCAGTCTCTTTTTCTTCTCTTAATGTTGAAATCTGAGTCCTATTCATAATCTGGTGGTGTGTTTTGGTTTGGTGTGGGTTTTTTTGTGGTTTGTTTTTTTTTTTTTTTGTAGAAACAGTGCTGATGTCAAAATGTTTTGATTGAATAGATATGAGCACAAATGCTGTGAAGCATTGTAGATAAAATACAGTTCGGTGTGACAAAACTGACCAGCATAGAACTACTTAGTGAGAAGTAGCATTGTAAGGTACATTGCAAATCAAGATGGTAGCAGTCTTCTAGGTTTAAACATTCAAATTTCAATTATACTTAAACCACTGTCTCTGCCAGTAGATTTTTATATAGTAGGCATTTTCTGATCAAGGAATGAAATGTTTTCCACCTGAGAAAATTGGTTCTGAGTTTTGCATGAAGACGGGGAAGGTGGATGAGGTCCTAAAAATTACTGAGATATAAAATGTTTCTTCTATGAACAAATAATGTTTCTTCTTGTAATTCTGATGCTGGAATGAAGTCTACTTTAAATTTTCCTTGAACTTGAAGGGGAGAAGTGAAAAATGAGGCATAATTAAGGCTGGCATGTCTACTTTAATACTGCATAAATCTATTTTCTGTCTTCATTACCAAGGGATTTTTTCAGTTGCTGTCATATGAGGGATGCTCATCAGATAAATAGCTTGTCTTGATGTTATTCACTGAAATGCTTTGGCTAATGTGTGCTTTCTGTTGGATTTCTTTGGCAGACTTGTACAAGCTGACTGCCGAGCTTCTTGGTGAGGGAGCATACGCTAAAGTTCAGGGTGCTGTCAGCCTCCAAACTGGGAAAGAATATGCAGTAAAAGTAAGTATAGAATAAAAGCAGTATCTCTTCTGTCTGTAACGTGTCTTCTCCCTCCTAGTATCTCAGTGAAAGCCTGTAATAGAGTGGGCAATAGCAAAAGCTTTTAGAAAATTTTTGATGCTTGAAATGAGCCTGCTTTATAACGATTGAGATATCTGTCGCCTTAAGTATTGTGCCTCTTGAGTGAACTGGCCTATCGGTAGCAGATAGAATTCACAAACAGTAAATGACTGTGTGATGGTTAGATCTCAGGGCTGGCTTTTCTCTCATGTCCTAATTTTATTGTAGTCCTACTAGTTTTTATTTCTTCTTATGAAAGAAGAGGCTGAGTCATTATCTAGCATGGCCTACCAAATATACAAGCTTTTGAGAATGCTGTTCAGAGAGCATCTGTTACTGCCACTAGTTCATGTAAAGATGTCTCTTATTTTTTTGATAGAGGTAAATCTTCTGTAACACCATTATATTAAGTGTTAGGGCCCGTTTACAGATTTGTGGTTATCCTGAGTCCCTTATTTAATTACAAACACAAATAATAGTAATAGGAAAGCTTTATGCTTGATTCTTTTGCAAAAAACATAGGCAGAAAATTTTAAGCCCCTTTAAAAATCTAGTCCTGTAGATGCTGTAATTGCGTGTGTACTTTGTAAAATTGTTGAAGCTGAAAGTCTGGAATAAACAAACTGCTACTTTATGAATTAGGTGTGATCAGATACCAAGTCCCATGTAGTACTGGTGAATGGTTGCCCATTGTACTGGAGAACTCTGGCTGTAAAAATAAGACACAGATACTGAATAGAGACGGTGGTAGTATTTGCGGTAATGTCATGAGCTTTCAGTTCACGTAGCAATCATTCAGTCTCAGCCTCTGTGGAAAGCCCTTGTCCTTGTCCTCTTTCAGTCTGAGGAGTGTGTGAAGGAAGGTGACTTTTGATGGCAGTACAGAAGAGCTCTGAGGTTGAATGTATGTTTTCTTGAATATGTTAGGTCCTATTATTGGGTCTCCACGAAGTTTGCACTATGAGCCAAACTCTCATTTTGCGGTGAATTTAGTACTTTTTACTTAAATACCTATAATGACAAATCTCTTCTTTTTGACTGTTCAAGGTCTGATGTGACTCAAATCTATTTTTGTTAGGATTGAAAAGGATATCCTTTTCTGCACATTGCAGAGTTAAAGTGATGCAAGAAAAAGCTTGTGGTAACTGGTCAGTGACTATGTAACATGTGGGTTCAGTTCCTTTCTTCCTGTCCTCATTTCTCTTGTCCTTTGAATGCCTTTTGGAGCTCTGCTGGCGCTAAGTAGATGACAGATGAGAAATTAAACAAGCAGAGGTGGTTGTTTCTGATGGACATGTCTAAGATTCAAGCTTTAGATCAGTTATCTAATTCCAGAGCCACATGCACAGCTCCTGCAGTATTTTTTTAAATATAAGCTCTACCTCTTTCCACAGATCATTGAAAAAAATGCTGGGCATAGTCGGAGTCGGGTTTTTCGTGAAATAGAAACGCTGTACCAGTGTCAGGGTAACAAGTAAGTATGGAGTGTTTGTTTATTTAAAGTATCTTGAATATTTTTTTCAATTTTTTAAGCCTCTTATGTGTGACTAGGTTAGGAGATTTGCAGTAGTCTCCTTAAAACCAGTTGAAGTTTAGACTTGACCTATTCAAAATAAGAATTTCCCCTTCTCTTCCTTGTGAAATTTAGGGAAATAGTTACAAATTAAAAATTGCATAACTCAATTAGCAACCAGGCCAGTGTAGCCTGAATATGCTTCAGTGATGCATGGCTTTTGTCCAAATGAGGAATTAACATTTTGACACTCTCCCCTGTCGTTTCACCATCAGCAAAAGCTGACCTGATACCAGCTGCTGTTGAACGGAATAGTCTTGCCGTTCCTTTCCTTTGCGTGTGGTTTGTCCTTCTCTTTGTGTCAGCCTTCCTGCTTTTGCGCTGGAAACTCTTAGATCAGCCAAAAGCTAATTTAGTTTTCATTTGGATGTGTGCTGACTTCACATAGCCACAGGATGAAGCAACTTTAAAGCTGCTACTCATGTCTGAAAAGGAGGAAAAGGCTACGCAGCCAGTGGCAGCATGCTCGCATGAGTTTAAGCCAATTCTGAAACTGCTCCTTTGGATGTATCTCTATTAATCTAGAATTTATACAACAGCTGTTACCTATACTACAGTTGCACAACCCATATTGAGCCTTTTTTACAAATTTCTAGTACAGCACTTAAAGATAATTTAAAAACATCTTTGTTTACCAAACTCATGGGCTTCAGTTGTGCCATAGAGAAGCAGATTATATCTTTGCTCTGTGTGTAGCTAAGAGCATATGGTCATCCAGTACACAACTGATGAAAAACTCGAGCTCTCATGACCTCATGAAGAATTTGGATTTTGTGTGCTGCAAGTACAGAAAAATCTGAACTTATGCATTTGACATTCTCAAGGCATCATGGAGTGTTTGTGCTGCAAAGACTGTACGCTAGCTAAACAGGGGTTAGTTAGTCTAAAAATGGTAACTAAGGTGCTGGTTTTAATGTCACGTTGACAGATGCCTGTCTACTTCGAGCCTTGTGTGTTCTGCCTTGTGATTTCTAGAGAGAAAGAATGCCAATTTAATTTTTTTGTTGTTGTTCTTGCCTTCAGCACAAATGCAATGTTCTAAATTATTAAATACAACCTATTACCAGTTATCTTCCTGTCAATTGAGCGGTAGCAGGACTCTTTCACAATCCTGTCTGATTTTGGTGTTTGGCCTGTTTTCCCCCCCTTAAATTTCAGTGTGAGTTGGAAATGGGGTTTTAATGCCATAGGCAACCAAAGCAACTTGCTTAATTAAAACTTTTATTTTTGGTTTCTTCTGGCACTTCTCTATTATCCATGCTGAAACTCTTCATTGCTCTGTTTACACTCTGTGCCTGTTTCTTTTATTTCCCCTCCTTTTTTTTTTTCTTTAAAGGAACATTTTGGAATTAATAGAATTTTTTGAAGATGACACAAGATACTACCTTGTCTTTGAGAAGCTGCGAGGAGGTACCGTGCAGTAACTGCCTTTGTTCATTGAATCATCTTGGTCCTGTTTGTCTCAGTGTTTTAAAGTAGAAAATGAAGAGCTTATTTTAAATGCTTGAGAATTTTAAGACAAAGAAGTAGTAGAGGAAATAATATATAAAGCTTGAATTATGGTTATCCTTGAATATTGATTGGTCTGGTCATACATTTGCAATCCCTTTCTTGTAGTTAAGCGATGGAAATGTCAGCTCTATTAAAATGGAAGCTTCGGAATATAGTTAGTAGGTCACAGTACCTTCAGGCAAGAGGAGACACACAGTATGTCAGGTATTATTCATGATCTTAATGCAGCTTCTATATACTCTGGTAGCATTTTCCCTTGATGGAGAATTGACTTAGTTTCCTGAAACTCACAGAGCACCTTTGGGAAAAACATCTTGCTTCTGCCTGAGGTTGCTGTAATTGTGAAGCAGTCTGCTTGTGGCTGTTTGAGGGCCAATCAATTGAGCATGTGTGCTCACTGGTCTCCAGCATTTAACACTCACCTGGGGAATGAGAAGGCTGCATGAAACACTTTGTGGACTTTCTCACATCTGTCTGCATTGAGCATAATTATAGTATCCATTAATTGCATGGCTGTGCAAAACCAGCAGTTAAAAGCGCGGCCCACCCTCTGAAGAAAAACTGAGTTTCTGAAGGAGTATACTTCTGTCCATAGAACATCATCTATTGTCACTGGTCAAGAAAGTTTTCAGTAGCAAACCATATGTGCAAGAAATGCAAATTCTTTCAGTATAGGTGCAGAACTTCTTTAAAAAAGAAGGACTTGTTCTTTTTTTCTTAAGTAAAAGCTTTTGTTTACCTTCCCTCAAAATTACTGCATCATTTCATTGTGGTTTTCTCTAATGCTGTTCCCTTTAATGCACAGACTTCTCTGACAAATTAGCTATAATAGGGCTCGATTGAGATGAATTTGCATTTGTCTATTTTCCCATCTTCACATCCTCTCATTTAGTTAACCCTCTTTGACTGTGAGACTGTGGTTGTCAGTGTACTCGCACGGCTGATGAGAAGATAATAACGCTACATCTTCTTCCATCTCTTAGTTACTGTTTTTACAGCGGTCAGCTAGGGCTGAGGGTAGTTTTCTCTTTGAAAAATTTCAGCATTTGTAGTGTTAGGTATATGGGTTCGAAGAAGGAAAGAGTGGGAATTAGGGGTCAGACCAGCTTCTGATGCGCTACAGATTTTGATGTAAGCAGTGTGGCTGGCAAGAATGAGAACGTGAATCTTAAATGCAAGCCTTACTTTAGTAACTCCAGTCTGAGACCGATGTTACCTACAATGTTGGGGCATAACTTGCGCTTTCCATTTTCTGCTTTGCCTTCCTGTAGCTGTGGTAACTGAAGGAGCTCTGCTCCCATTTTAGCTGCGTTCAGTTCACTGTGATATGCAGAAACTGTTTAATATCCTTGCCTGACAGCATTTTATAATTGAAAGCATTAAAATCCATCTTATTATACTGAACTTGCATGATTTAAGAGTACTTTCCTCCTTTTTTTTTTTCTTTGAAATGCATTTTGGGAGGTGCTATATGATCCTTTCTCTCTGAATACTGAAGAGGTGCTAATGACTGTGGCAGGAGTGCCCTGCTATGCTTTCTGCTTGTGGGATTCCTGTATGTGGGCTGAATATAAAGTCTGTAGAGTATGTTTTCGTTGATACTGATATAGTTCTTATCTGAGAGAGTTTGGAACATCAGCTCTGTTCGTTGATATTGATATAATTCTTATCTGAGAGAGTTTGGAACATCAGCACTATTCAGAAGGGTAATCCGAAATAAACCTGCTGAGTGGAATGAGCACTTCAGGTGGCTCAGTATTGTTTCCTGCAAAGTCTGGGGTCTTTTCCACAGGGATGGAAACATTCAAGAACTGTTACTACTTTCTAAAGCTGTCAAGAACAACTATACCAGGAAAACCCTTTGAACTCTGTGCCTGTAAGAAATCTGTAGCAAACTAGAAAGTGTTGTTTTTGGCAAGGGAAACCTTCTGTATTTGAAATCTGATAACCTGGTCCGAAGTGGCCTTCCTCCACCCATTTGACATGGGATATCTGTGCACGTCTGGAGTCCCTTGTCATATCCAAAGAGTCTTTTGTCCATCTTTCTTCTTTTTGACTGTCTTTCCTGTTTCCTCTCTGAATCCTCCTTGGGGAGGAGCAGTAGCAGTATTGATGGTATAAGAACAGGAATTACCGCAATAGACAATGGGAGGTTTCCTTCCACATCTAGAACTGAAGAATGAAAATGAAATCACCTGAGATAGAAAATGTTTACTGTATTGGGGGCTAATAACAAATGTAGTTACTTCTTGAATTTATCTGCCTGATTGTTTTTATAAATATACCCCTCTGGGTAAGAAAATGAAAGACAGTACAAAGGCTATTTAGTGGGCTTGGATCTCTGTGAACTATGTTTAACTGTTTTTTTAAATACACTTTTAATCTTTTGAGAAGATTGATGGAATTCACTTGAAGATAAGGAATCAAACCCCCTTTATCCTTTGTTAAAGGGATACCAGAAGAGCTCTGCCTACAAGCTACCAGTCTTTCAGTATGTTCGTATTTGAGAGGTCTTTTGTCAGATTTCATGTCCCTGCGCAAATTTTGGCTAAAGTCAGTGTATGAGCCTAACCTTAATGTCACTGGGAATTTTATTGTGTATTTAAAGTTAGAATGCCTTTTATTTTGATGGTGTTGAGACAAAAAATGTGTGTACTTGACCTTAAGTGTAGGGTTTCAATTGTCACATTGCACGATATGAGGAAAGTTAGTTCAAGGATGGCCACCTGTGACCAGGGGAAGGGTGGGTTTTGTTGAAGTGCTGTGTATGTCCTTAGCTGATGTTTGAGTTTTACTAGTACTATTAGCAAGTCTCTACTGTTCACAGTATGGAAAACAGACCAGTCGTGCTGGGGCAGTAAAACATGATTGCCTCTCATGCTGTGCTTAAACTAGAGGGCTGCAGCGTTTGAAAATTATGCTGTAGCATTCCTAAGTATTGAAGCTGCTCAGTTGTACCTTTTTCTTCTTAGTCATTTCCCTGTTCAGTCCACAGAAGTTGCCTGCTGTGAAAGGCTGTTATAAAATATGAGAAATGAGGTTATCGGTTCATGATACTTGGTACTAGTTCATAATTATTTTCTGAGGCTATTTTCATATGAAAACATGGGATGGTGACACTTCATTTTCTGTCACATAAACATACTAGGACAGAATGTTAGTTGCAAATAACTTTTCTAAATTACTTCTGGCCCTGTTCACACTCAGATCAGTTCTCCCTTTGTGGCAGACTAGTAGTGGCTGTTGTATTTTTATCCTTGTATTGACAAAGCCTTTTCTCAGCCCAGGCAGCATTCATACTAAGGTTTTCCCTTTCACCTGTTCCTCTGACAGGTTCAATCCTGGCCCATATACAAAGGCGGAAGCACTTCAATGAACGAGAAGCTAGCAAAGTGGTGAGAGATATTGCCTCTGCTCTGGATTTTCTTCATACAAAAGGTAAGAGAAGGCTGTCTCCATCTTTACTAGTTCATATTGTGTACTTAGATTATGGAGCACATTTTATCTGTAAGTCATCAACCTTTACTAGCATTTCTATTTTCAGTAATGCCAGATGACAGATGTTGTTTTCCTCTATAATATTATTTTCATAATGTGGTAGTTTCAGTTATCAGCTGTGTTAGGACGATATAGCCTTTTTAAGAAGAAAAGTTAAACTGGCATACAGGGAGAATTAACATTAGGGTTGAATCTGTTTGCTTGTTCTTGTTACTTAAGCTACCATGTAAAGGTTATTTAAAAGGGAGATAATATTCTTTTTAATTTCCTCCTCTTTTGGGTCTACAGAGATGCTTTTCTGCATTCATCCAAAATTTCTGCTGGTTATGAGACCTCTTTGTTTGTAGGAGCTTTTGATCTCCACATTTAGGCCCCCACTGTTGGGTTGAGAGACCTAAAAGTAAACCATAATCCTTGTTTGAAGGTGTCCTCTTTTCATTAAAGATTTGCTCAGATTTAAAAGCAGCTCTGTTTGTAGAGAGTTCTTTTGTGTTAAAATGTTTTCCTGTTGCTTTTTCTACTTGGGAGTACTTTTTTTTTTTTTCATTTCAAAGTATCTGTGTGCATTATGGTCATCCCAGAGTATATGTTCGTGTTGAATATGGTACGAAAGATTTTAAAGCTATGTTGTGATTATCTGGTCTTGCATAGATTAAGCAGCTTCAGTTAATGTTTGCTTTCATTTGATTACAGTAACTACCTCTGAATAGAATGGCATGTAATTGAAGGCTATGTTTATTGGTTATTTATTCTGATAAACTTTTCTCTCCATTCATTTTTGCCATTATGATTAGCTTGGTTTTACAGATGCTTAGCACATCTATGTTTGCTAAGTTGTTTACTACTGACCCCAGTTCAATAAATGTTTAATTACAGGCTTTACTTCCAAGTCACAGGATGGCTTACGTGCTTGAGCTGGAATCACAACATTGGTACCTCGATAGGTTGAACCCATTAAAAAAGAGAAGTGTAGCAATCCATAAGGAATAAAGAAAGTGGTAAACCTGAGGAATATGGATCTTGTCACATGTTGTGACTCTGTTATAAAAAGTTCATTTGAATGTGGAAACAAACTTAGTTTGAATTAAGATTCTTGATAATCTTCATAGCCTGTCTATGCGATAACTCAACTTTAAGCCTGCAGAGAATGTACTCTTTGAATACCTGTGTTTAGAAAACTTTGACTTTGAGATGAGGCAAATAAGGAAGAGGAAACTTATGCTGAACATGCGGAGAAATACCGATTTGATGTGTTTATGCTATAGTAGGTTGCTTAACAGCTGAAAGTCTAGGAACACTGTTCAAGGAAGTCTAACATTGACTCAGCTAATATCTTTCTGTAGTTCTCTCTCAGCTTTTAGTTTTAATTCCCCTTTCCCCAAACAAGATGGCAGTGATTCATTAAAATGGCTTTAGAGCAGCAATCCACTTCTTGTTGTTTGCTTTGAATTGGTGCAGTAGGGACATGGCTTGCAGAATCGGCTACACCACCATCCCCTTTCATTTTATTGTTCTCTTTATGATTCTTCAGTGTGACGTTAAAATAATTAGTAAGTAGCATACAGAACACTAAAATAAACAGGAAATTAGAGCAGTTTTATTGCACAGCTTAACAGTGAAGTGCTATAGCTAGATGCTTTAAAAAAAATTGAATGAGGACAACTAATTCTTTTGCCAGGAGTAGCTTAAAACTCAGCTGGATCATAATATTGCCTTACACCCACTTGGGATATGTGTGCTTTATTGCTAATAATCCACTGGAGGAGTGTTTAAAGGCAGTTGTTTTCTTTTCTCAGTGCTGTGTGCAACTGCAGAATAAAATGTTATATAATCAGACTTTTGAATTCAAACTATAATACAAAAAAGTGCTGTTGAGTTTCACATTGCAAGCCAAGCCAACTGTTGGGAGTTTTGTCGGCCCTGCTGTAAAGGTCAGCATGGGCCATTGTCATTTATCGTGTTTCCCATCTTCCATGCATAAGCAATGTGAACTGCATCATTATGAAAGCTCGGATCCTTTAGATCAGTGCTATGCTATGCTATTAATGTTATATTTTAAGTCATGTCTTGTGGAGTGTGCTGAAGAAAAGACATTAGAAACTCCCTTACCTAGAATTTGGTGGGATTTTTTTTTTCCCCTCATTCCAAGTAGTATCAAGTGTACTTGGAGTGTAATTTTTTTAAGCAAAGGTAAAGTGCAGTTACATTACAGCCAAGCTGCTCGTTTGATTTTTGGTTCTCATTTTCTCCCTTCTAATTAAGTTTGATCATATTAAATGGAGAACTTCTGTAAATTGTGTATTTAGGCATTTGAAGAATGGCTTTAACAATATAGAACCACCTTTGTGAATTTGACAGGTGGATAACTTTGCATTTCCCTATTGGGTTTGCCTATTCTGATAGCAGTTGAATGAATGTAGAAACCCTTTTATTGTTCTCCTTTGGCCTTTTCTTCTGCATCTCCAACCATACCCTTTAATTTTTATTTTACTTCAGGAATAAATACATACCTCACTGTTAAAGGGATGATATTTTCAGCTGGGAACTCAGGGTTTTTTCTGGGGGGGAGAGTGTCTCAGGTACTGTTTGTGCTGGTAGAAGTTCAGCATACCATCAATTGATCCCTTTGGAAAAAAGAACATTACTGTAGAAGGCACAAAAATCTTTTGACTAAACTGTGTACACAAGTAAACTTTCCTACAGGTCAGCCATCTTAATAAGCTGGTTTTAATTAACATAATTAATTTGGGCTAAGCCAAAAAGTTCCAGTGTTAGCAGGTTCTTATTTGCTTGACTGACGCTCGTATACATTTAAGGATGATAAAGGCATAGCAGGATGCAACAGTGATTTTTAACAAACACACTTTGAAATTCAGTTATTTGCGGTATCATTAAGGGGAGGCTGCGTAGCAAACTGAGGCCTAGAATATTTCCCAGGTGACCCTCTAATAAAGAGAGGTAATGAGAAATAAAACGGGAGAGTATCTTCTCTAATGAACATTTGTACTCTTGTTTAGGTATTGCTCACAGGGACCTGAAGCCTGAAAACATCCTGTGCGAATCTCCAGACAAGGTGCTACTCTGGTCTCTTAACCTTCTGAAGTGTATGTTTTAACTTGGTTTCCAAAGACAACCCTCACATTCTGTCTTTCTCTTCTGAATACTTTTGAACCCATTAGCGATCTTCAACTAAATTTAATAGAATTGAAGCCCAAAAGAGACTAAATTCTTCTGTGAGCTGTAAAAATGTGTGCATCTGGCTAGGAGATAACAAGCCAGCTGTTCTTACAGAGGACATGGCAATTACAACTTAGCATCTCATCTGTTCTGAGGCAGTACCCAGATGGACAAGCAACATCTACAGGCCAGCCGGTCATCTTACATACAGTTCCCAAGTTGCCCTGGTGTGTACTGGCACTTGCCTAGCCAAATGAAAAAATAATGTAATAGGGCCAGATGCTAGGGATGTGGGAACAACTGGGACAGAGGTGGCAAATGCAAGGAGTGGAATATACTTGTAAGAGACTGGATTTCAGTAGTCCTTCTGCTAGAACAACTTGGTTTTTGTCCTGGGGTTTTCCACGTGTCGTAGTAGTCATGTATATTGCATTTAGCCCTAGTCTTCTAGACCTCTTACTGTTTTGTCCTTGTTTTTAGGTATCACCAGTAAAAATATGTGACTTTGATCTTGGTAGTGGGGTGAAGCTGAACAGTGCGTGTACTCCAATAACGACTCCTGAATTAACAACGCCGGTAAGAGACCTACTGTGGCTTTATGCTTTTTCTCTTCTACGATAGGACAATTTTCTTGTCTCCAGAGGAGAGCTTCCAGAGGGCTTACTGCAACTACACCCAGTGGTGGATAGTTCATTTAAGGCGGATGTTATGTGTGGTAAATACTGTCTTGGTTTCCCAGTCATAGAACAAATATATGAAAGCACAGGAGCTCATCGTGTTAATTTTCCTCTTAGCCAGAAAGTAACACCTTGATCCTATTTGTCTCTTAGCCCATCAAATGAGGAAGCTTTTTGTTGAGGTTTTTTGTGTGCTTATGGACAGTTTGAACATTAGTTTTGTGTTCATTTCCCCATATTTGGGTTCTGTAGCTAAGACCCATCAGCTAAGTGCAATGCAAGCTCTGTAATCAGTGTGTGGCTTTGTAATACATGTGAATTTGGAAAACTACAGTGCTATGCTTTTGGTGTTACTGTGAAATTAAAATCTGACAGTTTTGCAGGAGTCTTTTATGGAAATCACCTCCCATTATATACTTGTTTACTTTCTGAAAAGCATGATACCTAATGGGTAAGACTTAGAAACCTGAAATATGTAAATTAGTATTTTGACCCTGTATAAAGGATCATAGATTCATGTGGAACAGCTTATGATTCTTCTAAAGAACAGTAGGAACTCTTTGCCTTCTGTTAGGTCTCTGTAGTCCTTACACCTGAAATGTGTTAATTTTTTTCTGTGCAGTATGCTTACAAAATGTTTCAAAGCTCTTGGCGATTCCATTTAACCTTTGAGGGATGCAGCAGTTGTAATTTGGCTTAACAAAATGAGACCTGCAGTGAAAGCCAGCAGTAAACTTCAGTAGTCCCTGATGCTTGATTCTGCTTTTAGACCAAGCCGCCTACTATAAAGAGAATGATAAACCTGAGTCTTGTTTTGATTTGACCTTCCTTTTGAAACTTCCTTGAATTTGGTTTCCTAGTGTGGGTCTGCAGAATACATGGCACCCGAAGTGGTTGAAGTCTTCACAGAGGAGGCCACATTCTATGATAAGCGATGTGATCTTTGGAGCCTGGGAGTGATTCTATACATCATGCTCAGTGGTTACCCCCCTTTTGTGGGTAACTGTGGCACGGACTGTGGCTGGGACAGAGGAGAAGTCTGCAGAGTTTGCCAGGTGAATGCGCGTGTCCTAGGCAGATGCGGGAGAGTGTAGTTTTCCCCGTGGGCAAAACCCACACCCATGAGGTGTAAGACTTGCCATAATGCCAGCAGTGAAGAGCTGTGTCTGTAACCCGACCAGTTATTTGGGAGGATAAGCTGTCACTGAGAAGCGAGGGTGATAATATAAAAGTTGAGTGATGCTTTCTAAAGTAAGGTTTGGCAACTGCCTCTTTCTCCTCCTGATGTGAGATCTTGGAGCTTCTCCTCGTCCTTTTCTCCCACCCCACAATCCTCCTGTATTTTGTAATTCTTGACCTGGTTTATGGTAGTCACCACAATTCCTCAGATAAAAGTTGAGCCCCAGGAGAGTCTCCATGCAGAGCCTGAATTTATTCTTTATAAAACCTGAGTGCATTGGCTGCACTGTTACAGGAAGGGTAGGGGAGAAGGTGTTTTCAGGACACTATGTATCACGTCCATCTTATGTTGCACTGAATCACTCTGTGGAGCTGTCTGTCACTCTCCATTGACTCCGTAAGGAGGCTGGATGGTTTCAGTTGTCACCCACCCCATTAGGTGGATAAAATTGAGTGAGAAGAATCCCACCTGAGAAGTCTTCTGGTTGCACTCTAGTTGCTGTTTGAATTAAAGAAATTTTTCCTTTACTAGAACAAGCTCTTTGAGAGCATTCAGGAAGGCAAGTATGAATTTCCTGACAAGGACTGGTCGCATATATCCTCTGAGGCCAAAGATCTCATCTCAAAGTTGCTGGTTCGTGATGCCAAAGAACGACTTAGTGCTGCTCAAGTTTTGCAACATTCATGGGTTCAAGGAGTATGTATCCATCTTTATTATTTTTTTTTCTAAAGGGTTATTCTTCTTCCAAAGTGACAAACGGGCTGTTCCCTGTCTCTGAACTTTTGCTAGAGTCACTGTGTGTTTTAGTGCTCTTATCTTGATTAATTAAACGATACACAGTGGGTTTATTCTTTCTGGAGCTCTGTGTGGGAAATACTTGGATGAATCTGTCAAGCTTTAAGGTTTTCTTTTAATTATTGCTTTATGCATTTTTAAATGGCTTTCTTGTGAATACCAAGCCCTGCAGTACACGAATTACTATGCTACTCTTTAATACAATAATGCAGAATGCTGGTAGATATGGTTTTAAAAGAACAGCAGTGTCCTCTTTTGCTTTAGTGTTCTCAGTTCAGGAAAGAAGGGATAAACCCTCTCGAAAGCTTCCAAAGCTTTAGTCTTGTACTCATGAACTGTGTTATCTTTTTGTGAGGGGAGATGAATTTTGAAATGTGATTTGTAAACCCACAGTGAATGGATATGCAATATCCATTAGTTGTAAAGATTTGGGGGAGTCGCCTGCTTCTTTTTATCACTCTGTCTTGGGAAAGCTCCTAATATGTAACAAACTTTTCTTAACTGCTTCTTCTAGCAGGCTCCTGAAAGGGGATTACCTACTCCTCAAGTTCTTCAAAGGTAATTATTTTTTTTAAATGTCTGTAAACTTGGCCAAGAATCATTACAGAAAGAATGGGGAGAGATAGGAGGTGACAAATCAGGGGGTAAGATCCCTGGTTGAGAGTGCACTTCATAAATGTGCAGCACTGATTTTGTTAAGAACATTAGAAATATTAAAGCACTGATTTTTCTTTATCATCTAATCTTGCTTGTTTGTGGGAAAGGCATTGGAAAGGCTTCCTGCAGTGCAGTGCTAATCTTAGACAGGAAATAATGATGGTTTTGGCAGTTTGCTGCCCAGGAGGGGAAGAAAGGCATAAAGGCGTGCGTTATCCAAAGAGACTACATTCTGATGGGTGAATAATCATCATATACACAGACTTGGATCTGGCTTCTATTGTAGTTGGTGGTAATCACAGTATCAATTTAACTGTGAGCTGGGCAAACCTCATTTAAAGTGATTTGATGGCAGATTCTGTATGCCAGAAAGCCTGAGTCACACATCTCTGTTTCTATTTCCATGTCTGCCACTGGCAATTCCAGGTGGTTCTTCCCATCAGAAATGCATTTCCTTAGGCCAGATGTGCAATTATAGTGGGATTGCAGTTCTCTGAAGAAAGAAAACAGTATTGCCCCATATGCCCAACCTTTTTTAACATGTGGAAATTAAGCGTGGCATCTCAGGTGGGTTCCTGGGTTTACATGGGGAGTCCTTGGCAGAATGAGGACTAGAACTGCAGCTGTTTCCAAAATCCCAGAGAGTTTTTGTTATGTATTGCTGGTCCTCGCAATGAGGAGAGGTGCAAATACTAACCTGTCATTTTCCCTGCTATATTGATGTTTTGATAGGAGAAATAAAACTGCCTGGAAATAGATATTCTGCTGTGAGGGTAACCAGGTGAAGTGACTCTTTGCATGTGTTGTAACTGCTTTCTCCTTTTGCCTTGAAAGGAACAGTAGCACAAAAGACCTGACACTTTTTGCTGCTGAGGCTATAGCCCTTAACCGCCAGTTGTCTCAGCATGAGAATGAACTCAGCGCAGAGCCGGAGAACGTTGCCCATGCTGTGTGCTCCATGAAGCTTTCTCCTCCGTCCAAGTCCCGCCTTGCTAAGCGCAGAGCAATGACGCATGCCACCAAAAACAGTGACTTTCAGCCAGTTCCCCATAAAGCCTTTTAAATTTCTTTCTTGCTATGGATTGGCAAGATCAGCCTGTGTTCTTATTTGGATTTTCAGCGCTGATAAAAGCTTCTCTGCTTCTGACTCTTTGATTAGAAGCTTGCTCTTGTGATGTGACTTGTAACTTTAAGGGGACAGCTTTTTATGGGAATGTTTTTTGCCTGTCAGATTTGGTGCATTAAGATAATTTAACTGATCTTTTTAAACTAGAGAAGATGGGTTTGCTGCTGTATTATCTGAGGTGATAAATCACTAAGCTTTCCTTATTTTCTTAGAAGAGCATGCTTTAAAATGCACACTTGGAAACATCAGGAAAAAAAAAAAAACAAACCACTTTCTTGCTTTGCCTGTCAGAGCATCAAGTCTCTCCCTACCTATGGCTGCTCTTCTTAATGGTACATCTTGCAAGGTTCCGCTGCTAGTGTCAGCACAGGGAGTGTTTTCAACCAGCAGTGCCCTTCTCTCTTTCTGTAGACTCAGGAAACGAAGATGGTGACTGGGTGGATCTCTGTCTCCATTACCTTCATTGGGCTTAAATTGTATGAGGATGATACCGGAAAGGTGCAAGGATCGCTCAGGCTTGTAGAGATGAAGAGGACCCAGTTGTTTTTTCTATCCTGTTGATACTTTGTCTGTCAGCATGTGGGATGAAAGCTAGTTATTTCTAGTTATTTCTTTATTTGACGTCTTTTTGTTCTTAACTAAAATGTACTCCATATCATCTCTTTTTTGTGCGTTTCCAGTGTGTCCCCTTATCTGGCAGTTACATTCTGAAGTCTGATAACCACAGTATAACAGGCTGTTATGTAAACAGTTTATACTTAGTATCTGGTTTTTTTCTATTTTAATGCTATCCTCAGTTATACCTTCCTTTCTGTAAACTCATATTTTTTCGAGTCCTTTTGTGTGTGTTACCTGGAGTCCTTAATGTGAACGGACAGGCTTCAGTGAATGTTGGTGTGTGAATAATTTAGGACTATCAAATGCAGAGGTACATCTGTGCAAAAATGGTGCTGCAGCTGTTGCATTCTACGTCCTGCAGTGGTCTTGGGCTGAATGTCTAGATTTTCGCTTCCAATTTTAGTACTGTGGTGCACCAGGGTTCAGGAGTAATTTGGAAGGGTGCTGGCTGAGAAGTTGAAGATTTTGAGTGACCAAGGTGAGGTGTCCATGGAGAAGGACGTGGAGGTTGAGCACTTTCTGAAACGTAAGCTGTGAAAATTGGGCCGCTGAGATGCCCGACCTGATGCACCTTAAACTCCTCAGCCATTTCTGAAACCCTTTGCCAGAGCATTGTGTGCAGGGTGGAGAGGGGGAGGAGGAGGCCCCCAAGTGCCAGCACAAAACCCTCCCAAGCAGAAGGAGAAGGAATGAAGTAGCAGATCCAGCAAGTGCTTGGAAATTGAAAGGTCAAAGCTGAATGTCTTTGCATGGCCTATTCAGAGCGGTTTTACATTATCTTTTAGCAGTGTGCATACAGCTATTTTTATACAACATGCTGTATTTTGTGACTAATATTAAAGTTGTTATTTAAAAGTTTTTATACATTGTGCCAGTGGACAGATTATGAAATGTATTTTGCTTTGTTTTTATTAAAATGTTTTAAGTTATGGATTTAACACATTTAGCAGTTCTGTGTGGTTTTTTTCCTCTTGATTTTTGGTGACATATGAAAATAGAGAATTACTCTGTGTGACATTGGATTTAAGACAATTCAAATCTCTGAAGACTAAGCATGCTGCTTCTGTGGCTGTATTGCTTTATCAGTCTCTGGAGTTTCCCGTAATCTTGTCTTTCTTGAGGTAAAATAAAGATACTACTGCACAGAGAGGGCTGGAAGGGATCCTGTGATCTTTTTGACCTTCATAAGAGATCAGATAACTGAGGGCCAGCGAGTTCAAGAACTTGCCTGCACTGCTATATTTTATGTTTTTCCCTTTGATTTGTGTGTGAAGCAAAAATCCTGAAGTTTGGCTAGGAGTGGTGGGGTGATGCGAAATACTCCTCTTGGATAGAGCCCTGAAGTCTTTCAGACTCCAGCAGCATTACCATGGAAGTGTGAAAAGGGGACACTAACGGTGCTGCTTGCCCAGAGACGATGGGGTCTGGTAGATTTGTTCAAGCATTGATAAGTGGTCCTTTGCAGAGTTTGCCCTGCACCTGCTGATGTTCACTGGTGGTAGAGGTGGCCCTGGAGAGCGAGTTAGTGGAGCAAAGATCAAACCTGCTGTTCTATGTTCTTGGGTAAACTATTGGTCTGGACAGTCAGTCCTTCCCTTTCTCTCTCTTTCCCCCCTAAAACCCAGCATGGAAAGTGAATCCAATGCATGTGTCTTCTGCACGGTGAAGAAGCAGCTGGTTTGCTCGCCAGTTTTGCTATCCCTTTACAAAAGAGAGCTTGGGAGGAGAGAGTCAAATGTCCAAAGAAAACCTTAGTTTGGGGATATTCATGCTATTACTTTTGGCTAGTGGAATTGCTGTCTAGGTGAGCAAGTACTCCTCTGGGCTTGAAGCCTTCTGCTGCGTGAGGAGAACACTTCAGCTGTTGGATGTGCGCAGTGCAAAGGATTTTAAGCACTGGTGTGTGAAACATTGGAAATGCCCAGCAGGACTTGTGCTAAATGGTTAAACTTTGCCTGGTGGTTATGACAAGCCCTTCAGCGGATGGCTCAGGGCCCCATCTGGCTCTCGTGGTGCTCTCAGCTGCCTTGCCGACGCTGCCAGCAGCCGCCTCCACGCGTGACCTGTATTAGAGCATCCTTGCTCCCCACTGGTACATACTTGCAGACTCATCTGTTCAGGACTTGAAGCTACGACGTGGGGCTTTTCACTGAAGAGCTAAAATCTGGATGTGCTTTTTCTTCTTTCTGCAAGGCAGTGATGTGTGGCAGGGAGGAAGGCAAGCGGCAGGTAGCAGTAGATGCTAGAGCTGGGTAACGCTGGGAACTGAGAAAACCTCCCCAAACAGGGAAGAGGCGTTGATTTAAGCCAATTGTTCTGCTCTCAGGTGTGATCTAGTTTTGACTCCCTCTTGCAGGGTAATTTTGAAGTTTCTTTGGAGGACTACGGTTCAGAGTTTATAATTGAGTTTGGGCAGGGAAGGTTGTTTTGCCAGGGAGGTGGGATGCAGCACTCCCCAGTGCCCTGTGAGGCTCACACCTGGCATAATCGGATCAGTCCATCTGTGACAAATGTGGTGGGTTTTAGTTCCTTTTCCAGTGAAGTCTGAACAGAGCAGGGATCCCAAACTCTGTGGTGGCAGGTTTGTACTCGCCTTTCTTTCAAAGGAACCCTCCTGTTATGTTCACATCAAATGCTTTTGTTTGAACTGTGCTTTAAAACCATCTGCTGCTCCTTCCCTCTTCCTCCCGGGCAAAAGAGGTAGCAGAGAGCACAGGAGACCTTGTAGCAGTGGTACAAGAGCGATGTTTCGGTGATACAGGTCTTAGATCTTTCTTTGCCTCAAAATGAGAAGTCAGATTCAGCTGATGGTCCAACAGTCTCTCATCACAGATGCCTCTTTCCCTCTGTTCTTTACCTTTCTATGAGAGTTCAGCTTTCTTTAGGTGTTTCATCCCCAGAAGGCCTAATTTGGTAGGCTGTCATGATGCTTTTTTTCATGTCAGTGGGGAAGAGGCACTTGTTTCTAGGCGGAAGCCACAGATCCGGAGACTCAGTGATATTCAGTGATGTGTCTTTTTGAAGTAGTGCTGGGTTTGCTCTTGTCATCTGAATGTCTTGTGTTCGGGCAGGCTGTAGGACATGACTCCGTTTCATCCCTGAATCCCACCATCTCCCCTTCGGAAAGGGCTGAATCTCCGTGCCACGCTTTTTCAGTTACTGGTGATAAAATAGAGCAGGCAGCTTATGCGGGCTCCCTGGCTTCTGAAAAATGAAAGGGGCTGCAGAAAATGTCCTTTTTTTTGGTGAGGTGATGGGGTGGGTAAAGAAAAAGGTGACTTTCAAGAATGCAAAAATATGTTCTGAGCAGCAAAGCAGCTAAACTGATCTTTACTGTCAACTAAGGCAGCCCCCAGGAAAATTCTCCTTCCCCTCCCCAAGCTTTTCCTGGGAGGTGGGCGAGCAAACCAAGGGAGAGGCATCAGCATCATTAAGGGGGGGGTGGGAGGGTAATTTCAAACAAATGGCAACCAAACAGCACTAGTCCCAAAGCACTGCCTCCCTTCTGTCCCCTCAGGAGCTGTTGGCACAGGGCACTCTGTAGGATTTTGCTGACCTTTATGCGCAATATTTCATAAAGCGTATTCAGCCTTGCGCTCACCAGTGCGGTTTCTGCATTGTTGGTTGCATAAAAGGAAGCTGCTGCTTTTCATTGTGTGGTATTTTCTTCTGCTCTCTCTTCCTTCCCCACGTGTTTATTGAATCCTTTATCAGGGATGGAAAGATGCCGGTTTGGTTTGGTTTTTTTTTTTTTGAGGGCTGTGGGTGGGCTGGCTTTCAAGGTAGAGAGCAGCTTGGTTAATTTTCAAAACTAATAATTTTCTTTGGGCCACTCCAGTGGCAGCAACAGGCTTCAAATTTGGCTTCCATGGAAACATACTGCCATGGTAACTGAAAGGCCTGACAATCCTGAGGAAATATTTGCTCGTACCCTTCCTTCCCTCCTTCGTTCTGTTTCCCATGCAATGCGTGTGTTTGGTTACCGCTGCCAGATTCAATCAGTGCATTTAAAAAGCTCCAAGCACAGAAATCCACTTCTCTGGGAAGAAAGCAAAAGTCGTGAAAGGGACGGTGGCATTGCACTGGCATTGGTTGCGAAAAAAGCTGTTGCAGGTCTGGAGGGAGATGTCACTGAGCCACAAATTCCCTTCAAATGGGGAAAAAAAAAGCCCAAAACAACTGAAATAAATGCTTCATCCTTAGATTATTTGTGGGGACTGGCTGGCATAGGCTGATTCAGGGAATCGGACCCTGTACCCAACATCTGTAATATTGAGGATGGTGGGAATTGACTCATCCAGTGGTTACAACCCAGTTTTGCTGGGTCCCTTCCAGCTGATTAATTTGACACTTGGTGTTTGGTCGCTGCCTGTCACAGCTGCTTTCACACCAAGTTTGGTTAGCGAAGTTTGGCAGGGTGACAAGCAGCCCCAGTTCAGCAACTTTGCTCTGATTCAGTCTGGAGTGGGAGGGAAGGGTGGAATGGGGCCTCCCAAAATGTTTTGCGAAGTGAGAAGCAGGATGAGGGTGCGGACTCTGCATGGCAGAGGGTGCAGAGGAGCTTGGAGTCTGCTTTCTGTTTGATCCGGAGCAAAGCTCATGACCTAACCTGGCACTACATCAGATCAACATCCTCTGTGTGTGTGGAGGGGGGGTGGATCTTGTCTCCCTAACTCTTCCTTTACCCTGAATCATCACTCTCTGGACTTCAAAAGCTTTCTCTGGTTAGCTGTCTTGAGAATCATACTGCCTGCACCCAGCTCTGGGCTGCTTGCGGGGAAAGCAGAATCGCATCATTTATTTCCTGCTTTTTTTTTTATTCCCCAGTTTCACCCTCTTCTTCATCCAGGCGTCCCCTTGCAGCAGCTTTAGATCCGTGTGCTGCGGATCCAGGGGCTGCTCCTGCAGACTGCCATGGCCTCTACACACTGTTGTGGAATGAAATGGGGAAACAGCTGGTGGAGATACGTGTGGGAGGAGAGCAGACACAGACTGTGATGCAGGTTGGTGAATTGGGAACATGGGAAGGGTCGCGTCTGTCCCCTTCAGTCAGAGCGCTGGGTTATAGGAACAATCCCGATATAAACTGTTGCAGCTTTGAAAGAGTTACTGGGGGCAATTAAAGGGATACCTGTGTCACTCTATAGTAACGTTTTGTGTGGGTTAATTGCAGCCGGCTCGCCCAGTACACTGATCTGTTCTGTGGCTGCTGTGCCTGCCATTTTCTGTTAGAAATTAAAATTGTGTTTGGGAGTACATCCTGCCAGCTTTGGGGATGCAAAAGCTGCAAAGTCCTTTTGTTACGAGAAGAAATAACTGTCTGCTGGAGACCTGTGTGGATGGTCCTGTTTGTCACCAAGCTTTGCTAGGGGCTTTTGTTGGTGACACCGACAATCTGGTTGCTTCTGGTGATGGTGGATGAAGCAGGTTGGCTTTTCTCCTCTAGCAGAGGGAAGCTGAACAAAAGTGAGAGGTTGCGTTGTGCTGAGACGAGAAGCGATGCTGGAGAGGGACAGGCAGAAACAGCCACACTCAGCTCTGTCAGGCTGTGAGGAGGCCCTATGGGATGATCCAGGAATTGGATTCCTCTTGATGAATGGCAAGTGAGTATTGAGTGGTCAGCAGGGCGAGGGAGGTGATTCTGCCCCTCTATGCCGCTCTGGTGAGATTCCACCTGGAGTGATGCCTCCAGCTCTGGAGCCCTCAGCACAGGAAAGACATGGACCTGTTGGAGAGGGTCCAGAGGAGGGTCACAAAAATGATCAGAGGGTTGGAACACCTCTCCTATGAAGACAGGCTGAGAGAGTTGGCGTTGTTCAGAGAAGAGAAGAGAAAGAGAAGGCAAGACTCCAAGGAGACCTTATTGCAGCCTTCCAGTACTTAAAGGGGGTTTATAAGAAAGATGGGAACAAATGTTTTAGCAGGGCCTGTTGTGATAAAACAAGGGGTAATGGTTTTAAACTAAAAGAGTGTAAATTTAGAATAGATATAAGAAAGAAATTTTTTATGATGAGGGTGGTCAAACACTGGCCCAGGTTACCCAGAGAGGTGGTAGAAGCGCCGTCCCTGGAAACACTCAAGGTCAGGTTGGACAGGGGTCTGAGCAATCTGATCTAGTTGAAGACGTCCCTGCTCATTGCAGGGGAGGTTGGACTTTAAAGGTCCCTTCCAACCCAAACTAGTCTATGATTGTGTTCTGTTTCTGTGTGACATTATCCATGGGGACATGCTATTTTCAGAGAAAAAATGTATATCCCTGCCATGAAAAACTTCTGTGGAGCAAATACCTTCCATGCTCACCCTAAGCACTGAGCTCTGGTGCGAAGCTTCCACTGACTTCAGCAAGCGTTGGATCCACGCTGGCTGGTTTCCTCTTACATTGAGCCGTGTCATATCCTTGCTGCTCTACAGAGTAATCTTAACCTAGTTTGGG
Organism: Anarhynchus alexandrinus; assembly: GCA_008711295.1. Lineage (NCBI taxonomy): Eukaryota > Metazoa > Chordata > Aves > Charadriiformes > Charadriidae > Anarhynchus > Anarhynchus alexandrinus. The sequence goes on from VUYV01000099.1 coordinate 734,680, forward strand.
TACTTCCAGGCTGTGTTTACAGCAGACTGCCAGCGCTCTCTGAGCTAAGCGCAGGACACCATCCAGAACATGCTCTTTGCCATGTTTTGTGAGAGGATCGTGTCACCCCTGGTTAGGGAGAATCCCCTTTATCCCCCGTGTGTACTCCCAGCAGCAGCTGGATGCAGCTTTCCTCAAGTCCTGCCTTAAGCTGTCTCACAGTGCCATCATGCCCTGCAAAGCCATTTTGGTGGTGTTTCATCAAAGCAGCACGCTTTCCCTCTCAACTCTATGGCTGCTGTCAGCCTCGTTGCAAGGCAGGAAGGGGCATCTGTAAAACTTCCCCCTGTTCTGAGCGATTTACTTCAAGTTTTACTTGAAACTGGGCAGGCTCCATCTCCTGTGGGGAATACCATGAGGACCCTCTGAGCTTTGACCATCCCACTTCTTTTCATTTTAGGTCTAAACCACTTGGGCAGCTTTGCAAGCCTTCATCCCACTATTTGTGCCAAATGTGCTACCGGACCATCTGACTTCCCCGTGCAGTTGCATCGCAGAAAGGCAGCAGTGATACCTGTACAGCTCTGGGGCTTGGGATGGGAACGGTCTGTCTGGTCCTAAACCCACCGCGCAGTCCCAGCTCTCCCCATCAGCCCCTGCTGCGAGCTGGTCCACATTACCTCTCCCTCTCCCTAGAAACTTAGACATATTCCTGTGACTGTCTGTCTCTGAATTTCAGGGCTGGCAATTGCTATGGCGTTGTAAAATTAATTATGCATGACTACAACAGCCTGCAACTTTGGGGAAAAACGAATGGCATAACAAAGGAACCCTTCAGAGCGGGACAAAAAGAGAGGAAAAGGGTATGAAGTTGTTTGCAAGCATCCCATGTGCAGAATGGGGAGAGGTGTCACTGAAATTCCCTTTTCTTTTTTTTTTCTTTTTAATTTTTCCCCCCTCTGTTTTTACTCGCTGCCATTTTCTTCTTGCTGTCTTTGGCAGGTTTAATTTCTCAGTGTTTCCCTCCTCTCCGGCGCTCTTTTTCTTTCTCTCCTCCTGCCTCTTGTGGAACCGAGTGTTTGGGGGAGGGAAGGAAGCGGCTTCGCCGAGTGCTTTGTTTTATAACCAGCTCTGCTCCTGTCCTGCTCTGCTCCAGCCACCTGTGAGTCTTCCAGAACTGGGAACCGTTCTGGCATATAAATAAGGTCTGCTGCAGTCACGGGCTGCGATTATGAATTTATAAGGGAAGTGATCAGATTAATTGAGCAGCAGTGGGAGTGTTCAATTACACCGGCTTCTGATTAATTACCCTTTGTCGGACCGTGTTAGCACACTTCCTAATGCCAAAAGCATTGCCTGAGGTGTGTGGAGCAGTGAGGCCTTAACTTCAACCAGTCAGTCATGCCTCAAGACTGTTTCTCTCCGGCCTTCTTGATTTCGTGGAGAAATTTGCCAGCCAAGTCTCAACCAAATATTTGAAGCCACTTTGGCGAATTCACTGTTGATTCTAAAATAACTGAGGTGATAGGGGTGGATTTTTAGGAAATCAGATGGCAACTTGGACCGGTCCTCTCGACATGGGTATATGAGCCGTCCTCAGTGTAGCATTGCAAACGTACACCAAACGCTGTCATCTGAAAGTGATCCTGTTGGTATTTTGGTTTTGAGCTTCCCCTCCACGCACATTATCCCAAAGGATGACGAATCTAGGGGTTCTCTGGGGAGGACACTATGTTGGCACTGGAGCTGCTCCAAGAAGAGTTGCTCCATCTGTCCTGGCTGTGTCTCGTGGCTTCCCTGGAGCTCTTTGCGGGGCTGGAAGTGAGGTAATCCCTCGAGCTCAATTTGCCTGCTGGGAGTCAGGGCTACTTGCCTTTCCCACCTTCAAAGCCACGTACAGATGCCATGAGAGGTCTGGGCTGTTGTGAAGGCTGGAGGAGAGCCTGAAGGGAACATCTGACCACATCTGTAGCCACTCTCTACCCCTTAGTTCATGCAGTGACCTCATCTTCCAGTGTAAATCGCTCTACTTTTCTAAACATTATTCCTTGTAATCACATTCCTTCTCAGCCTTTGCATGTCCAGGTAACTACACCGATCCCTTTGGGTGGGAAGAGCCCCCCATTCTGACTCCAGCCACATGCACTAAAGCATCTCACTGCCTTACACGCTAGCACCGATGCTTCCCTGCTCCCCAGAAATCTCTCACCGGATTATGTTAAGATTTCTCTGTTGTCTTGGTATTTGCAGCCACTAACTTGTTTCTGCATACCCAGTCCTTTCCTCTCCTCCGGGAACGATAGACCAGAGGTCGAGTCTTCACTCTTACAGCAAAAGTTCTAATTGCTCCCTAATGGCTTTGCTGTCTGCTATTGAATTTCAGCCCTCTTCCATTACTGAGGTGCTCAGCATCATGCTTGTGATACCCTGGTCCTCTTCTAAGTGATGGCTCTGTGTCATCAGCAGATCTCACCGCCTGACTTCTCTTTCTGTCTGGGTCATCAACTAAAATGATTTAATTGCTTGATGAACTCCATTGTTGCTGCTTTCTCCTCATTTGTTAGATCCTCTCCTGTCAGCACAACTGTGGCATAAAAATCCTGGTTTCTATGCAGATTCCTTTCAGGGGCTAACATCACTGAAGTTACTTTTACACTCGAGATGTATGTATAACCAATCTCTTCACAAAAATATACAAAATCTACTTGTACAGTGTTTCTGGGTGAAAGAAAGAACCTGTCTGGGAGCAAGCGAGTGAGTGGGTGGTAGCCTGCCGCATAAGCAGCACTGCTCTTTCAGGCCCTGCAGTAGCTAAAGGACATACTTCCCAGATCTCCAGATTCAGGTTTTGTCTTCCTAACACCACATGACAATTAAAATAAGCAGTTCCCAATAGCTTATGACATTTCAGAAAGCTCATTGCCTTTTGCTCTAGCACAGGAAATATACAGTTATAAGAAAAAGTAGATACCTCATGTGTGGGTTTTTTCCATTTTCTTCCCCATTTCTGAGTCCAAGTCCAACAAGTCCAAATTTCTTCTGCTTTTGATTACCAGTAGTTATCTAAATCACAAAGTCCCTGTTTCTGACCCCTTCAGATAACAGCCTTCTCCCCTGCCCACGCTGCTTCTGGAGAGTGGACTATTGTCCATGTTCTCCTCTGCAGTCCAGTCCGCATACTGACTTCTCCAGTGAAGGACTTTGTTCCATAATCTTGAGGCATCTCCAAGATACCAACCAGGTAGTTTTACCTCTCAGGTGGATGAAATGTCTCACTAGAGACTGTGTCCTTAGTCACCTCCCTCAGGAGTTAAGACTATATCCTGGTTTTGCCCACTCGCATGCAGTTCCCCAGCAATATGGAGATCCTCAAGGTTTTGACCACCTTGCTTAATTTTGTGCCTGAATCAAGCACTTTCCCTTTTCAGGTTATGTGAGAAGGGAAGCGAGACAATCCTGACTTTTCCCATCAGAGTTTTGGTCCAGTTCATAGCTGTAGAGGTGCAGGCTTTGTCAGCTCCTCCATGTCAACTCCTCTTGCCGTTGGCACATGCGAGGCAACACGCTCCTCTCTCGTGGGTGGTTAAGCTCTTCTGAATTACGCGGTATTTATTACACAATAAGAACACACACAAACTATTACTGAAGATCCTCATGGTGAGTTGTTTCAATGCTTAAAGCCTGTGGCTGGATATGGAAGACCTCCAACACTACCAGTTACTCACAAGCTGCACATAAACAGGTCCCTTACATTATGGTTTTGGAAATATTGCCCCCTCGGGCTTCTTCATTATCAGTTCGAGACAGCAACAATACAGTGCAGTCTCTGAATTATGAATGTCAGCTTCTCCCTGCTTCCGTGCAGCCGCTCAGCCTTGACTGAGTTCCTTAGATGGGTTTAATCCCACAACTGAGCTTCGAGGAATGCTGCCAAACTTTTCCAACAGCACCAAAGTCAAAAAGCTTCCCTTCCCTCCCCACTCTCGTTGTAGGTTTGGGTTGTTTTTTTTTTTTTTTATTATTTGTCATGTATTTTTTCTTCTGTTGAATAATTCAGCTAATAGGCTGGTGCTTGAGTGCTTGAGATCTGTGTTCCCTAATGAGGGAAGCAGCTTGCCAACTTTTTATCTTTCCAGTCTTTGACTGCAAACCCAACATCGTTAACAAATCACCATGGAATAGCTGTGGAAATACAGAACAAAATGTTGTTGTCTTTACTTAAGTGGGAAAGGAAGAAAAAAGAAACAGAACGGAAGAAACCCGAGCCCTGCACGGGAAAACAAAGTACGAAAATGAAGTGTGCACGGAAGGAAATGATGATAATAGAAATCTCTTTGCAACTTCATTTTGTCTCAGTATCTGCAAGGAGGAAAGCTGTATGGGAGAAAGAACATTAACTCACCAAAGAGATATAGTTGCGTTAATTCATGGGTGTAGGTGTATCTATTGGCAGCTCTGCTTCTTTCCATGTTTACGTGAATAAAGGTTTGTATAGACAGCGGGTTTTTTTCCTTGCCAACGTTATTATTTATTTTTTTTTTAAATCTGAATGTGTTACGGTCCATGTGACACAGATGGGATTAAAAAAAAAAAAGTACGTGATGCCTTTTTGCACATTGCTTAATCCCCTTTAAAATAGCATTAAGATCACATTGGCTTGAGTTTGTTCAGATCAAGATTCACACTGACATGTTTCTGACGAATGTTTAGTCCTTGGCCTTCCTTACATTTGTTCTTTCCTGGATCCCCACCTCTGCTTACCAGAGCAGGGCTCAGCAGCTCCGGGTGCTTGAAGAGTCCCACTTGACCTCCAAGCAACTGAGGACATTTGCAAGGTCTCTCCTCTCCTTTGCAGGACAATAACTGCTGTAACTTGGGAATCAGGCAGAAACGCAATCTTGATGAGAAGCAGAAATCTGGATAAAGTACTGTGCCCCCACGCGCACGAGGTAAGGATGGTCAGATCATGTTCTGGCCCCACTTCATGTTAGCTGAAATGATGCTCTGGGAGCAGGTCCCTAAACTCGGTATGAATCCCATTTTGGTGGTAGGTGCTAAATATAGTGTGAATAATAATGAAGTACTGGCAAAGAATAGTACCTGAACACCATGTCAGTAGCAAATGCTCTTTGGTTTTGTGTTAGATCGGTGCTGAAAGCTTTTATCACCCTGGGCAGAAGTGGAAGCATTAACATTGTGTCCTGTCGCAACAGAACACGGGAGCTGGCAAAGCACGAACAGAAACAAAGTCTTGGGAATAGACTGTTATCTCCCACCAAAGACACACACCTTACCAAGATGCTGGGCAGGATGTCCAACGGGCAAATCCCTTAAGGATTTAATGGTGAATCCCTTTGAGAACTGGCTGGATATCTAATAATTGTCCAGTTCTTAACATGTGTTCTTAAGGAATAGCTATTTTCTTGTTAAGCAGCAGCCTAGTGGTAGGGAAAGGGCAAAAAATGTCAACACCTTAGTTTTTGAAGCAAAGATTTGTGTTCATGAAAGCAGCAGCCAAGAGATGAGAAAATGTAATAAATAAAGCTTTTCATCCAGAGATATCAATGTCATTCACATTTCAGGGATGAAGATATGGAGACTTGAGAACCTGATGTGGCTCAGATGAGTCCTCCCGCAAGCCAGCAGCTTGCCCGAGACCAGAACTCTCATCTTGAATCCCTGCCCAGTGAAATTCTTCAGATGAACTAAAGTTACACCAAGTGCTGCATCCGAGTTCAACATCGTTATCTTAACTGTGTGATGTTTTCTGCAGGGAAGATACTCATCTTAGGTCTTGGGGCTAAATTCTCAGCAGTGGATGTGGGATGGCGTGCTTGATGCGATAGAGACTCTTATCTCAAATATTGACTTAAAAAATGTACGTCTAAAAACCTCACATATGGCAAAGGTCCCTATTATGCTAGGTACTGTACGAGCATGGCTCCAAGAGATTGTCCCGATCCCAGGAAGCGTGTTTTCTAATTTCTTTCCTGGCGCGTTGCCAGCATTTACACAAACTGCAGAAGACTGAGCTGAATGGCAGAGCTGGGCAAAATTTGGCACTTCTGAACTGAGCTAAGGTGGCTTAATTGGAAATTAAAATCCCACTCATCTGGCTTGTAATTGCTATTAAAGAGTCCTTTGAAGACACAAAGCTGAATTCAATCAATCTTGCTATATGGACATCCAGGGAACTGCACCAAATTAGAGCAGTTAAAGATCTGACTTGTTATGTTTGTTTGCACTCAAAGGCTGGAGAAAGGAAATTGAGATGAACAAAAATGATGATGGTAGAAAAACAAAGGAAAACAGACAAAATGAATGACTGAGATCTCATGGAGCATTGCTCAGAACGGGTCCTCGGGGAATGCAAACTCGCAATTGTTGCTTCTGGAAGGCAGCTCCCCTTTCGTTTGCACGAACGTACCCTTGAGCAGCCTCCTCTCTGCCTCTTGCTTGTTTATAATCTATCTTCTCTTTCGTATCAGTCTTGCTTGTTTCTTAGTCCATCCTTCAGCTACTGGTGGTAGGAGATGAAATACCCTTTTGCTTTGCATACCAGGGATATATGTGATATGAAGCCAGATGGCTGCCAAGATGAGCAATTGAGAGTGTCTGCACGTTATTAATTGCAGCTGCTGTTTTTGCAGTTGGAGGTGATGGGAGGGTTCCCAGCAGCAGCCAGGAGCAGATGGATGAAGAGGGATATGTCTTGGTGGTGTGTGATTAAAATCCACTGGGATGGGGTGTGCTCAGCCCCGCTCTGTCGGACAGTGGGATCATAGGAATGGATTTATTCTAGCCTCCTCGTAAAGGTGATGGCAAGGAGCTCGCTTTGATGCACTGGTGCGGTCCTGTTGTATTTGGTTGAAGCTGAGCTGATTTTTGTTGTTTCTTGCTCTTCCTTCTTTGTTTTCCTCTTACTGCTGCATTACATTACTAAAAATACCTAAAACCGTATCATTTACTGAGCTGCTTCCTCTGCTTGTTCTTGTTCCAGGCACAAACATCCATCTCTCTCTAAACACCTGTCTCATCTGCCCAAATTAAGTCACTGCTTCAAAGCAGAACTTCACCTTTATTCTGTAATCTTGGCTTATCTCCTCCTGCGCTAACGAGAGATCCGGTGCTCAAGGTAGGGGTCTAGTTTGGTAATGGCTGAAGGGAAGGGCTGATAATCCCATCATCCTCTAAATTGGGGGTTGGATCATCTTGGCTTCTTGCTGAGAATTAGAAGGGCTGTTTTGGGTCAAGCTAAATTCTGTCTAACTCTGCATCCTGTTTCTGTCAGTGGCCAGGAGGAGATGCTGAAGGAAGATGTGTAATTAGAATACTTTCCCTGCCCATAACCCCCAGCCTTCAGCAATCAGCCCCTTAAGGACTTCAGGAACTGGAGGCGTGCTGAGCAGTCAGCAAAAGGCAGAGATGTTTGTCATCTTTCTGAAGCTTAAAGAAGACTTGCTATTCCATGTTTCCTTCCTGTCTGATTCACCCATGACACAACACTCCTACAGCCTCATGGCTCACAAGACAGGCTGAATTTTAGCTGAAGTCTCGATTCAGGATGTTTTAGGGTGGGTCCTGTAGGTGATGAGTTTTGCTGTGTGCAGCCTCCTTCAGCTGTAAGTTTGCAAGCTGTCTTCTGGATTTGCATTGGTGGCAGTAATATCGGAGTATGGTGTTCTGGCTGTGACCTCTTCACAGAAAATGCTGCTCCCCAGGTAAAGCAAAACAAGAAAAACCCCAACACGAAAAGAGACCTTGGTGGTAGGATCATTTGAAAAAACAAAGTTGACGTAATCCAGTTTAGCTTTGTTAATGATGTCATGAGAACTATCCCAGTTCAGAGCAGGAGAAGATCTGGCTCGTCGTATTTGGAAGACTGAGGTGATAACTGGTGACCACCCAAGTACCTGAATCCCTGGGAACGTGCTTAAGGTATTTCTTCTGTCTATGTCTGCCATCTGGCATTAAGGAATGTCTGGCACACCTGCTCTATCTGTGAGGGATTTTGTGCCTCAGGCACTGCACTTTTCCCTGCTTAGAGTTCAAGCATTTTGACACCTCAAATTTGAGGGTTTTCAGACTTGGGGTTCCTGATTTTGGCCTGCTTGCATGTTCTGTTTGGCTCCCTGTCCTGAGGATGGGCAGCAATGGTTGCCAGCCTTGTGGTGAGACAAGAAAGGAACATCTTGAGCATTTCCCTTTAGGACAGGTATAACTTTGGGATGGTGTTACTGTGTTGAGGGCATGTTGTTGCCTGGACTATGGTTTTTGGGATGATATCACGGCTTTTGTATTGGGACACAGCCGAGCAGTCCCTGTGTTTCTTCACCAGAAGAAGCCTTCGTGGGAGGGAGAATGAGCTGAAAAGGCAGTTTGGATGGGATAAGGTACTTCTCCAAATGCAAAGTGTAGTAGTTGTACGCTGTCCTTTCCTGTAGGACAATGACAGGCTCAGTTACACTCAACACAACAGCTGTGCACAGAGCCATGTCTGTTCTGTGTGTCTCTGAGATTGAGTCCAATATTGTTCTATTTCCTTAAAAAGTGTATTCCCCATAGAAAAACATTAATTTTTTTTTTACATTTAGTTGCAGCCACGCATGCAATTACGTATGTTTTCTGTGCAAGTGTTCGCACATACAATTGCTCTAATTCTGAGCATGGCTATTTCCTATCTGTTGTGATCTGACTACAGCAAAAATTAAAATAAAGATTAGATTAGTTGCCGTGGTAACAGCTACCCCTGCCTCATATGACGCACAGATTCTGTGAAGCGAAGGAGCACATATCAATTTACACTCTTAATTTTTGGGACACTCAGGGTTCAGCTCTTCCCAGGAGGTCCTCTGATGCCAGCAAGCGATATCTCCCTGTTTCCACTCAGCAGGCTTATCCTCTTCGACTTTTTGTAACTCATAAGAGCTTTGGAGCTGCTGCCACCGGCTCTTGGTAGAAACAATCTCATCTTCATGTCAGTTTCTTTCTTAAAACAAAAAAAAAATTAAAAGAGCGGGAGGATAATGAAGAAAGTTTGGTCTGGAGGATAGTGAGGCTGTGAGAGATGTATTTGCCCCCTTGGGAAAGGAGATAGCCAGGGCCTCGCACGGCATCAGTGCAGAGGCTGTGCGTGGAGCGGAGTTAGATGGCTGAGAAGTAATTGCTAACGAGGAGGAGAATTGTCACATAACATCAGTAGGCATGAATTAGCAAAGCAGCGCGCGAAAGAGGGTAACTGTCAGATTTGCTAGGCTCTCGGTTCATTTGTTCTCATGACTGTACATCAAGGTTTTAAATGTTTCTGATTCGTATTGGAGAAAAATAAACAGCCTTGAGTAGACGTAGTCAGACTAATGATGTCTTGTGGTGTGAGATCTCACTCGTTACATCTCCCAGCTATCGGATCTTTTAAGGTGTAGGATGAGATGAATTACCGGGTCCGCAGGAGAAGAGCACATGAAGAGATAATATACTCAACTGCAGTTAATGATTGCTGCTCTGTGTCTGTGTACTTTACAGGGATAATAGGTCTTTTTGATTCTTGCCCATTGGGCGCATATCCATGTTGTCTTTCAATTGGCATCCTCGGTCCCTCCTCAGAATGCATTCCAGAGCTATCACCAGTCCCAAAGTTACACCTTACAGCCCAAAGGGCACAGTTGTGAGCCTGCTGGTAACAAAGGGGTAAGAAGGGAAGATCTGGGGGATGCCTCTCCCTCTGCTATTCCCACATCATTTCTTATCTATTGTTCCCTGCCATTTTTTGTCTCCATCTCCCAAACAAACGGAAACAGCTTGGGGCTTCTCAGCGGCGTGGTCAGGACTGGATCTAAGTAGTCTGTTTCTGAAGTTGGGATGGGGAACCATAGGCTTTTGTGAAACATCAAATCATCCGTCGTCCTGAGTTTTCCAGGGAAAACCCATTAGGAAGAACTTTCTTTGTGGTGGTGGCTTAACATGCTGAAAGAGGACAAAATGTCCCAGCAACACTGGAGAGGCAGCAGTACAGTTCGAGGCATCTGTGTTGTCACAGCTGTAAGAACAGAAATATATTATGTGTACTAATTATATTAATTAAAGTTGTGCTGCTGTTTGTGTGAACATATCTAGAGAGGAATACAGATTTTTTTTCCATTTTTTTATTTCTGGACGGAAGCTGGAGGCCTGGCAGGGGCCAAGTCTGTACACCACAAGAACATACGTGCTGTGATTCCTGCAATATAATAAAATACCTGTTGTATTTTAAAAATGCGGTCACTGGAAAAAATATTCCTCTTGTTCAGACTGATTCCCTGGAGATTTTGATGCATGAACTACACGTTCCCTTTCTCTAGCATCCCTGACTTGTACTAGGCACCCAGATGCCATCCTGGGAACTGCTTTGTGCCTCAGTTTACTTCCAGTTACAAGGACGGAAATGGGATAATTAATTTTCCTCTGTCTCCTTGTTTTGTGTGGGACATTCAGCCTTCAGGACCTTCGCCTGTGTCTTCACACAGCCTAACACTACGGGACTGTCGCTTTTTCACTGTGATTGTAACAAAGCAATGTCAGAACTAAAGAAGTGCTCCTCTATATGGTCTGGGAGGAGTCTTGGACTGTGGAGAACTCCTCTGGCTTCAGGGATGAGCTGGGCTGGTTATTGAGCTGGCTGTTTCCCCTCCTTCCAGCCCTGCTGCTCAGCTCGAACCCTAGGTGCAATTCCTGGGGAGCGTTGCCGTAGGTTTCCCGGTGCTTTGCTTTCTGGTCCCTTCACAAAGCTCTCGTTGCTGTTTTGTTCTCTTTTCCTCCCTTCCAGTCGCCGGGGCCTCACCGTTAATAGCTAAAATAAGGCATAAGCTCTGAAGGGGCAAGGTCCTTTATTCCGCAGTGCTCTTGCGGTGGCTGGCAGAGGGCAGCTGCCGGCGGCGTAAGTGGGAGGAATGGGCTGTCTCTTAACACAAGTGCTCTATTTATGGGCTGTTGAGGACTCCGGCAATAATGCAGAGTTCTGGATGTCTCCTTCTTTTGAGGGCTGCAGAAAGCATTGTCTCTTCTGCTTATGGCTCATTACCAAAGCAAGCTATCGTGGGACCAAGACTGTAGGAAATACGGGGGCACCTGTGCAAGCCTGTGTCTTGTACTGATGCAATTGCCTTGGCTATCTTAGCACTGAGCGTTCGCAGAGTAACGCCATTCTGCCCTGGTCCAGACCTTCTCATTTTCTATCTAGAGGAGATAGATCCAGAGGAGACCCACGAGGATGATCCGAGGGCTGGAGCACCTCTCCTATGAGGAGAGGCTGAAGGAGTTGGGGCTGTTCAGCCTGGAGAAGAGAAGGCTCCAGGGAGATCTTATTGCGGCCTTCCAGTACCTAAAGGGGGCCTACAGGAGAGCTGGGGAAGGACTTTTTACTAGGGCATGTAGTGATAGGACGAGGGGGAATGGCTTTAAACTGGAAGAGGGCAGGTTTAGATTAAACATTAGGAAGAAATTTTTTACTTTGAGGGTGGTGAAGCACTGGAACAGGTTGCCCAGAGAGGTTGTTGAGGCTCCATCCCTGGAGGTGTTCAAAGCCAGGCTGGACGTGGCCTTGGGCAACCTGGTCTAGTGGGAGGAGTCCCTGTCTATGGCAGGGGGGTTAGACTAGATGATCTTCAAGGTCCTTTCCAACCTAAACCATTCTATGATTCTATGATTTACTTGACAGTAGCTAAGTGTTGCTCTTCCTTCAGCAAGAGCATGTCTCCCTTCGCGGCCCCTGCTTTCTTAAAAACTTGTATGAACACAACCTCCCTCCCGAATTGGCAGGGAGGCTTATACGCTCTTACAGAACCACATCCCCTTCTGCTCTGAGCATCACGAGGCTTAATGCGAAAGCGGTGGAACAACTGATGGGGCCAGTTCTAATAAAACCTGAAACAAAATCTCACTTTAGTAAAAGGTAATTTCTAAAATTACCCAAAACTGGCACAGGGATGAAGCTATGTGTGCTGTGCGCAGGTGGCAATGCTCCTATTTGCCTGCTGCCTTCAGCACCTGACCTTGGTATTGCTGTAGCATCTTTGTCTCGCTAGATTAAGAAAACCTGTCCAGCTGCATCCCAGCTTGTGCCTTAAGGAAGACAAGTGGAAATCATAGTTTTAGGGGCTGGAGAGGGCTTTGAAAATACTGTCCTGCTGCCTCAAGATGGGCTTGGTACATTAATAGGATCGGTATGTATATTTTCATACATTGTTAGATGCAATAACCGCTGTGTGTCTTTACAAGCTGCAGATTCAGATAGATCTGTGCTCAGTGGAATGCAGTTTACTACAGAGAGAGAAAATGAAGACAAAGGCTTTATCAGCATGATATAGGCGAAGGACAGTGGTTGGAAAAAGAGCAGGTTTAGTCCTCAGCCCTATCAAAACCTTGTGGTGTGATCCAACGCAAGCAACTTCATCTCAACATGTTTAAGACCCCTTCTGTAAAAAAGGGCCGGAAGGGTTTCCTTTGTGGCACAGCTGAGTTACCGGTCAGCATCTTTTGTATGGGCTCGATCCTGTCCCGAAGAGCTGGTGCAGTTGCACTGACCGCAGCAGGACCCCAGTCACGCTCACCCCAGTGGGCTTGGCAAGACCTGGACATGGGACGCAGATGCTGGCTTTGCTCACGAGAAGCGAGGGAGCAGGTAGCAAGGTATTTCTATTATCCTACATGTTATCCTACATTGCTGCAGCCCATTGCTTCACCTCCTGCAGCAGCATCGTTTTAGCAGCCTCTAAAAAACTATCTTAGTGCGGCCACACTCCCTATCTGTCTGCCTGATCTTCCCCATTTTGAATGACGTTCAGCTTTCTCTTTGTTTTGCTGCTGTTCAGTGGCCCAAAGATTTGAGTCTTTCCGTCTTTCAGCCTGATGCTTTTCCGAGCAAATGTAATCTAACGCTTACAGCGGGCTTTCTCAGGCACAATGTGTTGTGCTTCCCAGTACAAGCTGTCTCTGTTGGCTCTAAACTGCAATAACAACTATCTTTAATCATCTTTCTCGTTCCGCTTGTAATAGGCAGCTTAACCACAGAAGATGAACTTGAGAATTTTCCTAAGCCCACGTCTGGTATGATCCCAGGCTGGTTTCTATTTCCTGCCCCTTTGTAATAATTAGTTGGTGGTGAAACCTGAGTGGAAGTTGTCTGGCCTTAGAGAGCTGATGTTCGCTTCCTCTGACGGATGAAAACAGGAGGAGAGTGGGTGAAAAACACTGGGTCACGCTGCTCTCACAAGACCTAGAGAGAGAAACAGCAGCTCATCTTCATCCTGAAATAATCGCTTGCAAAGTCAGAGCTTTCCGGGTGGGATGTGTCAGCTGCAATCTTGGGAAGAGTTCCTGCCTTCTGAATCAGTGACTGAACGGTCCAGCACAGCAGGTGATGAACATCCATTTCCATCTTCCTCTGCTTTCTAGTGCCAGACCTTCACCAAAACCAGTCACAAAGTCTTCCTCGCCCTAATGGCACGTTTCCCCTGGCAGCACTCCTCTGCTTTTGCAGTCCCAGAGGCCCAGGATGGTGGTGACTACACGTGAAGCGGAGGAAGGAGATCTGTGTAGGGTTGAAGGAGGCTGTAGGTGGGGAATTAAGGAAGAAATCATGCTAGGATTAAAGGGTGATGAGCATCTGAGAGTGCTCAGGTCTGGCAGGATGGGGTGGGATGCTGTTCTGGGGTGAATGGTCTTGTTTAATGCCAGAACTGTCTGTGCCCCTCCCCCTACTCATACCTACAATCAAAGGGGTTGCTCTGGCTGGAGCTGATGGAAACTGCTGGCCACAAAATTGTTTTGCTTCATTGAAAATCCAGGGAGAAGGTGTAGACAAACGGCATTTCTCCCACATCCGCAGGGTGCCAGGCTCTGGGGAATGCACCTGGCAGCACCTGGGCTATGGGGGACATTACTGGAGCCTGGCCTGGGTAAAGGGCTTGCAGGTGGACCACATGTTGCCTTTACTCCTTTGTTTTCTGTGGGTTCACCTATGGGCGAGCTGAACAGTGTGTCGTTTGACAGAAATTGCTTCTGACGTAGTAGAATCTGTATTTGTCCTCTGCTGGACCTAGGAGACCTCTGCGAGTGCCTTATGAAGCAGGACTGGGGACATTAACCCGGTGGGGGGGTTGGAGCCTGCAGTGCTGGAGCTGCGGGGCTCCACTCCAAAAAGCATCAAAAATAACTAGAGAAAATGTTTTGAGAGGGGTCTAAAATACAGCTTGCCTGGCAGTGGTGCTGCCTAACCAAGGGAATTTTACAGAAAGCAAAAGACAACAGGGGAAAGTGGGAGATTGGGGTCATTTTGCCAACTGGCCTGAAGTCAATCTGTGTCCGTCGCTCCTGAAGAAGTCACCCTCAGGCACCACGTGTCTAACACATAAGGTTTCCTGGAAGTCCACGGCCACTCAGCAGGGCAAATAAGGCTTTAGCACATTTCAGAAGCAGATACCTTGTTGTGGATTCCTTTTCTGAACGAACTGAAGGCTGTTCTGGTCTAAGCCATGCCCCTTTCCTCCTGCCTCAAAGCACCTAAGCAGCCAAATAGCTTTTTTTGGTAAGTTTGGGGATTGTAGCTGTCCTTGAGTGTCAACAGGCTGAAAAATCCAGTTTTTCTGCAGAATAGAAGACTTTGGCTTAGAGTCATATTTTTTGATGAGCTAAGATGCTCTCAGGCCTGGTGGCTGCTGGGGGATGTCGGTGGGTTTTGCACCCAGTCCCGTTTCCTTTAGTAGCTGCAGGAGGCTTTGGGGATCAGTGGTTCTGGCCTGGCACACTGCCACGGGCCCCAGGCTCTGTGGGATCTCTGTAGCCATCTCAAGGCTCCAAGGTCTCCGCAGCAGCCCTGCTTAATCCGTATGTCAACAGGCTATGGGACGTGGTGCCAGTCCTTGGTCGGTCTAGGAGGAAAGCAGGCATTCAAACTTAGCAAGAAAATCAGTTTAGATTCATGGAACCTGAGAGGTTTTGGGTGAAACCTTGTATGGTTTTCTTGATGAAACAAGGGTTTGGAAAACTTCTGACCAGTTCTGCCTAGTTCTGCTACTCACGTCTCCACTCAAGGAACCGTGGCTTGCATGCTGCACTGCAAACACAGAGCAGAGAGACCGCTCCCTGCCTCAAAAAATTGGGACTCTGATGTGTGTTGGTCCTTCTGGGTTCCTAGGTGGATTCCCTGTGGGATCTATGTTCCTGCATTATTCCTGTGGTGTTTCATCTTTGGTCTGTGCAATGTCCTGATTGCATTGTGATTTTTAATGCTGCTGTTGCAAGGAGCTCAAAGTGTTAGAGGACGGAAGCAGGACACAATTTATGTTTAGTATTTTCTTAGTGAAATCAGCAGCTTTCCTGGCTGTATCCCCAGTCTAGATGTTGATAGTTTTCCCTCTGCTCCAGGCTAAAAGCAGCACCTGCATAATAGTCAGTTCTGGGATGATACCTACTGGGCAGCCTGTTTAACAAATTATAGGTTGAGCAAATTAAAAGCAAACGGAAAAGGAATGATAACAAGTGGAAGAGGTGGTTGCTGTCACTTTCCCTGAGAGATCAGCATATTTGATTCTCGGCTGACTCTGTAAGAAGCTGCTATTTTTCCTCCATCCTTCCCATTGACTGCCTTCCCTTCCCTCCACCGTGCTGCAGAGCGATCTCAGCCGGATGCCTCACAGGCTGGATGCAGCTGCGCTGTGGGCAGGTGCCTGTGGGACCCCTGGGAGGAGGCTTGGAGCATCACCTCTCCCCCTCCACATCCCCAGCACAGTAAACCTAACCCTGGCTGTTTTCAACCGCTACAGACCTGTGGTTGCGGTGCCGCAGAAGCAGCGCTCTGAAATGGCTGGGGCAGATGCACGTGCCTGTTGCTGGGTCCAACTGGCTGGGGTCTGAATAAGCCTTAATTATTTTTTGGCCGGGTTTCCTTCAGAAGTGAGGCTTACGTGGTGCTGTTCATGTGTGTGTCTGTGTGTGCCTCCCTGCTTTGCTCTCGTTTTCTATCTGTTCGTCTCCTATCAGTGCTGAGACGTGTCCTGCTCTTGCCCTTCCTCCGTCCTGCCTCCTGCTCTCCCAAGGACTGGGGGTACAGTTGCGAGGGCTAAAAACAAATGTCCCTTTGGCTTCTGCTCTGGCGAATGAAAAGGCCAGATCAAAACCTGAATCAACGGCCACGGAGTCTCTGCAGCAACGTGTGGGGCAATTCCCTCTGCCTTGGAGGGGCCAGCAGCTAATTCGGATGCTCTGATACCTAACTGGCATAATTCAAAGTCCCACAGAGTGTCCTGCCACCCCAAAAGATGCTTCTTTCCCCCCAGTTTTCTCCTCCTGCCTGTTCTGGAGAGGAGGGACAGCTTCCAGCCCACCCCAGAGTCTGTCTTCTGGAACTGAGCCTCAGTACTGAGGGCATAAAACTTTGCAGCAAACCCATAAATTCCTGTGTAATGTTTGCTATGAATCCTCCTGGATTGTACTGCAGGTTTTATTAATGCTTTCTAACAAACATGCCAGTTGTGATATAACTAGCCAGTCAAGCGCTATCTGGGGAAGTTTTATGGCATTACATTTTTTTTTTTTTATTTTTATTTCTCCTGCAGTCAAGTCTTCTGCTACCCCCTCCCTACACGGACACTTCTGCCACTCAAGAGTATCACAGCCAACTTTAGGTTGTCTATAAAACTGGGTCATTGTCAACTCAGCCCCTCTGCTGCTATTTCTGTTTCTCTGGTCATTCAGATGGCTGGAGACTTGGAGCAAGGTGCAGAGCCGGAGAGTTTAGGGCTGAACAGAGGAGCCAGGGAGACTGAGATGCACAAAATATAATTAACCGTGTTTTGCAGAACGGGTAAGCAAAGCGCAGAGGGACTGTATCATAGCGAAGATCATCACACGTGGGAGTCAGGGCAGAGGTAGGAAGAAAAGGGCACATCTCCTCATTTCCTAAGTCACAACAACCTTTTCTCAGTGCCTGTCTGGTGCAGGAGTCCCTGTCCTGTGTCGTGGGCGGTTTGGTAATCTCAGAGATCTGAGCAAAATCGCCTGGTCAGGAAAAAACAACCAAAACACTGTTGCACGATAAACGCAGGGAGGCCTCGAGTTTGCAAACTACCTGCTGTCCTCTGGGCTGCTCCAGGAGCCTCTCGCGTGTTTGCCGGCGGGGAGCTGTGGACCTCAGGAGCACTGGTCCTTGGCTCCCTGTCGAGAGTGGGCTAAGGCTGTACAGGAGCAGCTACTGGGACTGTTTAGTTTGAGGAAGAGGAGGCTGAGGGGAGACCTCATCACTCTCTACAACTATTTGAAAGGACACTGTAGAGAGGTTGGCGCTGGTCTCTTCTCACAGGTAATTAATGACAGAACAAGAGGGAATGGCTTCAAGCTCCAACAGGGTAGATATAGACTGAACATTAGGAAAGAATTTTTCACAGAAAGAGTGGTCGGGCATTGGAATAGGCTGCCCAGGGAGGTGGTTAAGTCACCATCCCTGGATGTGTTTAAGAGCCGTTTAGATGTGGTGTTGGGGGATATGGTGTAGGGGAGAACTTTGTAGAGTAGGGTAGATGGTTGGACTCGATGATCCCAACGGTCTCTTCCAACCTAGACAATTCTATGATTCTATGATTCTACAGAGGAACCACAGGGCTCAGTCAGGTGATAAAAGCATCTCCCTGTATACCGCACTTGTGCACCCCCAGACCTGCTGGATGGTCCCTGAAGGGAGCAAAAGAGTAAACTGGACACAAACCGCCAGCAAACGGCACTCCAGCTGAGCCAAGGGGTGAAGGGTTTCCTTCGCGGCGAGGATGTTGCTGTGCTGTGGGGGATAAATAGTTACACCTGAAATAGTACTCATGGATTTCCAGGCATTGATACAGCGTGGCTTGCAGGTCTCAGACCTGGGAAATATGCTTGAATGGGTAAAAGGTATAAATTACTTTAAATTAATCATTGATTTAATCCGCCTCTCCGGGAGCTGGGATCACCATGTTATTGAATCAGGAATAAACCGCAGTTGCACACAGAGCTGTGTGAGGAACGCACATACTCACTACTTTGGCTTCTTGCTCTTTCTGTGAAGCATATACCGCTTCCCACTGAGATGAGTGGGTGTTGTACGGGCCCCAGCAGCGAGTGGAAAATCTCACAGGGAACTACAAGAGCACTTTCAATCCGCCCAGCATCAAATTGCACCCATTCGAACACGCAGAGGAGCCAACAGAAGATCTCTCCCGGGTAAGATAAGGGGTGGAGGGAGCGTTTGCCTCTGATTTTATAAAATGGGGTTAAACGTGACAAACATCCAGCTGAGCCTGTGGTCCTCGTGCGCCTGGGGACGCCGCGAGCGGCGCGCAGCATAGGTAAGGGATCAGCTTCCTGGGGGGTGAGCTGGTGGTAAAATCCTGGAGGCACAGAAGATGCGGTGCCCTTGGTGAGGTGGAGCTTGTAAGGAGGACGGAGGCCCTGGAGAAGAGGCTGGAGACCGGCTGATGAGCTGCTTCCCTGCCAAAGTGGTGCCGGCTTCTCTTGTAGGCAGCCTGGCAGCTGGGGGAGCAGAGGGGGAAGGCTGGGGGCACTTACAAGAAGTACTCCTAATAATTTCATCGGAGGAAAGGCGATGACGGCAAGGTGATGGCTAGAAAACTTGCTAAGGGAGCAGCGAGGAGCAATAAGGGACATGCTTAATTATTTAGAGACCATCAGATATGGCAAGTCATTGAGTTATTGCACTTAATGAGTTAGCGGTTGTGAGCGGGCTCCCATCAGCGGTCGATGTGAATGCTCCAGGCCCATCTTGAGTGCAAAGGAAAACACATCAGCTGAAAGCTCTCCCTGAGGTACTTAATGAGGTGCCCCTCGTTAGCTGAATCTCTAGAGCTGGCGCTGTGGATGCTTCTAGGCTCCTCCGATCGCACGGTAAAATTACTGTGTTGTGCTGCTAACACAGTTCAGTTCATAATTGGGAGAGGATGGGAGTGTGCGTAGCCTGCGGCTGCAGCTGAGCTGATGGCTGGTGAGAGGTTACACCATGGGCTCATCACTTGTGAACATCTTTCCCAGATCCTGAGAAGAGCTGAGAAAACCAAATCCGCAGGGAATCCAGCGACAGTCATTAAGAAGTGGGTTTCTCTGATGGAGTTAAACTCTGTGCTGGCTGGGCAGGAACTGCATGGCTGGGGAGTGCAATTAGCAGCAGGTCAGAATTGCAAATGAATGGTAAGCAGAAGCGCCGATCCCCGTCCCTTTCTCTGTGGAGGTAGGGAAACTTCAGTCCTCTTCTGACCAGAAAGCTGGGGGAGTGCCTCCATACCCCATGGTCACTGCCTGACCTTTTTTAGAGAAATTAATGATCAATTAAAGAGCACAGGCCAAAGATGAGGGGGAACCTTGTATTCAGAGGAGACAATTTTACTCCTTTTAAATGGTTGCAGAAACACCCATCCAAGATCTTTCCAGTCTTGGGGTTTATTTATTTTCCTTCCTCTTCCTTAATCATGTTTGCAGCATCCCAGGCTTTTCAGAAAACAGCTGGTGAATTCGTCCTGTATCCAAACACATTGCAGCATTTTGGGGGCCGTCTCTCACTTGCTGGGCATGAGAAATTGGTTGCAAATCAGCCCTGGCTTCATTTGGTCCTGTTGTCTTTCCCCAGCAGTTTGCCGTAGCACTAACCGTCTCCCCCGGGCAAACCAGCGCCGGCCAGGCTTTCTCCACCGGCCTCTGTTTCTTACCCTCAGCCTGAGCTGCTGCTTTGTTTATCGCACAGTTTGATCTTCAGGACGTTGGATACACAGACTTCTTTTTTTCCTATTTGCTTAAAACCGTGGTGAATAATTCTAGGCGCCGCTTCTATTGCCTAGGGAATAGGCAAAGAGTGACTCCTCGCAGAGGCAGGTTAAGTGTCCTTACTCTCTTTTCGCAAATATTTAGTGAGAAAACCAGTGAAACCCTTATCTTCTGCAGACCTTAGAGGACTGAGCGCTCAGCTGATGGCTGCCGGTGCCCTGGGCAGCAGGGTGGGATGTTCACAGCATCTTTGCAGTTGTGCCGTGTCTCTGGGTGACGCACAGACCCTGGAAAGCCTCTCCCCATCGCCTCACAGACGGGGGGAGGCAGGTCTGGACCATGGTCTTGAGATGGGCCTCACCTTGACACAGTCTCCGTGCCTCAGTTTCCTGCTCTGCCAAATGTGTGTATTACCATTTCCATGTCCTCTTTGAGACAGAAATCCCTTGCATCCGTGTGTTTATGTAGCACCTGGCACCTTCGGTCCCTGATCTCTGTGGAAGGTCTGAAATGTGAGCGAGTCTTACAAAAAGCGTATTGAAAGGTGTTGATGAGGGAAGGGGTGTCCGGCTCTGACCACCCAGGACAAGAGGGAACGGGCACAAACTTGAACATAGGAAGTTCCATCTAAACATGAGGAGGATCTTCTTTCCTTTGAGGGTGGCAGAGCACTGGCACAGGCTGCCCAGAGAGGTGGGGGAGTCTCCCACTCTGGAGACATTCCAAACCCACCTGGATGCCATCCTGTGCAACTGCTGTAGGTGACCCTGCTCTGGCAGGGGGGTTGGACTAGATGATCTCCAGAGGTCCCTTCCAACCCTGACCATTCTGTGATTCTGTGACACTTTATGATTTCTCAGCTTTACAAGTCTTGCTAAAGAGGATGTGAGATTTATTCAGAATGTCGCATTATCCCGCTAGTGACGACAGCTGAGAGCCCCGTGCTTAATTCTTATCTGGGCTTAATCAGTCTGCTGGGTGGAGGAGTTAGCATGGTCTCACCGATGGTGGAGGCAGCTGTTCCCTGCACCTGCACTGCCTGCATGTGGGATGGGCAAAGGGAAATCGTGCAATTTCAGTGACCTCTATAATTAGATAGCACTAAAACCTGTCTACAGAAAGGCACCTCTCTGTAGCTCTTGTCCTGCCCCATCAGTTGTCCACCCGGCTGTAGCAGGTGAGTAACGCTTTCTCATATCTGCCGGCGGAGTTACAGGCTGGTGGTGCCCATCTGGATCCAACCGCTCTGAATTCACCTACCCTAACACTTGCTGGCATGTCTCTGAAATGGTGTGTGCTGCAGAGGAGAGGTACATTTCCTAACTTGTTGGTTTATGGGTCCCATCAGTCTGTGAATGGCATAGTGAAACAGGAATCTCTGTTCTGTGCCAGTTGCTTAAAAGAAAAGATTTGGTTGTCTTGAGGGCAAACACTGGTGATGGCTCTTGGCAGGAGGTGAAACTTGTTTGAGTTGGGTTCTTCTCCTCTCTCTTCAAATACTGTAAATAAGACTCTACAAAGGTTATATGACCACACTACTGCTTTCTGCTGAAGATCTTATTCCAAAACCTGCTGAATTAATCATGTATGAGCTGCCATTGTTTTCACGGCATATAATTATCATGGGACTTTTTTTTTTTCCCCTCCTCTGGATCCCGCTATGGAAGGCAAAAAGATGTCTATCACATGCAGCTAATCTCAAACTTGTGAGAAGCAGTTGCTCCCTACAGACCAGTGGGTAGTTACGGGGTCTGCTGTGAGGTATGTGCATATCTATGTCTGCTGTAGACAAACGCAGCACCTCTGGTCTATGGTGTCCGAGAGCTGAATTCATCCTGACAGCAGGTACTTTGAGGGAGAGTAGAACCTGTTCACTGTGCTTGGTGATGAAGGTGGAAGGGTCATCTGAACTGAGAGGCAGAAAGATTAAGTGTATTAGGAGAGAGGCTTTGCAGCAGAGCTAATGAGTTGGAGTCAAGTGTTTTAACCAGATGCGTCCCCAGGCTCTGTGTAAAATAAAACTTGTGCAGGCACAATGATGCTAGGCAATGTTTGACGCGATGACCTTATAATCACTTCATTTAAGGATGTGATTAATGATCTGTGCTTTGCCATGTTATAACTTGATATCCCATATGGAGGCCGCAGACATCTGCTCTCTACCAGAGGGTAAATATTCAGAAGGCAGCATCCTACAGACCTTGTTCACAGCTCACTGAAGTCACTGCAACAACTTTCATGAAGTTACATGGGATCTGGCTAAACCACAGAAGGATCCAAATAGTCTGTTTTTTGTGCACCCTGCAGTTGAGAAGACAGGATACTCATTGAAAAGGTTTCCAGACCTTTACATAAGGACAAATAAGGACTCCCAAGTTCTCATCTTTAATTTTCACTTGTCTTGTTTATTTTGCTGATCTGAAGAGTTAAGGACTTGCCTTGTGAAGTGTTCTACTGTTGTACTACGGATTGAGCTATGAGGGGCCTAAGAGTTTTTGCAAGCCACAAAAAAATTTCAAGAGATCCCATCTGTGTTCAAGGTATTAGATATTTTGAAGGGACGTGAACGACATCACCCTGATATTGCTTTTCAGCAGTGCCTGTATTTCTAGGTCTTAATCATCCTTGTAGACTGCGTGTTGCTATGTAAAGCCTCAGACCTTGGGTGAAGACTGTTGGGTGAGAAACAAGAGCATCAGCGCCCTAAGCAGTGACGGACTGATCAAGGACATGTTTCCTCTTCAGACAGAAACACCATCTGTTGATAATGTTGAGTCTGACATCCCTCAAAGCTAGATTTTCCAGGAATCCAAACTGGCTAATGTGATTTATGCTGATGGTAATTAGTATCTCTTGTGGCCTGGCATGCTACAAGTTGACCATCAGTTGATATAACAGGGACAAATTAAGTCTCTTCTTGCTGGCTCACAAAGCAACATCAGATCTGTTCCAAAGGGGTTTTGGTCTCCATGTCCAAGGACAGGTTGAATGGGGACACTGTTGAAAAAGGTGAAATTATCAAGATGTGGAAAGCTATAATCCATCATTCCCCGGAGCCTTCTCTTCTCCAGGCTGAACAACCCCAACTCTCTCAGCCTGTCTTCATAGGAGAGGTGCTCCTGCCCTCTGACCATCTTTATGGCCCTCCTCTGGACCCCCTCCAACAGGTCCATGTCCTTCTTATGTTGGGGGCTCCAGAGCTGGACGCAGTACTCCAAGTGGGGTCTCACGAGAGCAGAGTAGAGGGACAGAATCGCGTCCCTCAACCTGCTGGCCACACTTCTTTTCATGCATCCCAGGATATGGTTGGCTTTCTGGGCTGTGAGTGCACATTGCCAGCTCATGTGGAGTTTCTCATCAACCAACACCCCCAAGTCCTTCTCCTCAGGGCTGCCTTCAATCCATTCTCTGCCCAGCCTGTATTTGTGCATGGGATTGCCCCAACCCAGATGAAGGATCTTGCATTTGGCCTTGTTGAACTTCATGAAGTTTGCACAGGCTCACGTCTCAAGACTGTCCAGGTCCCTCTGGATGGCATCCGTCCCCTCCAGTGTGTTGATGACTGCACACAGCTTGTTTTTGTCAGCAAACTTGCAGAGGGTGCACTCAATCCCAACATCCATGTCACCAACAAAGATGATAAACAGCACCAGTACTGATCCCTGAGGAACACCACTCATCACTGGTCACCACGTGGACATGGAGTCATTGACCGCAACTCTTTGAGTGCAGCCATCCAGCCAATTCCTTAACTACCGAGTGGTCCATCCTTCAAATCCTTGTCTCTCCAATTTAAAGACAAGGTTGTTGTGCGGAACAGTATCAAATGCCTTGCACAAGTCCAGATAGATGATGTCAGTTGCTCTCCCCTTATTCACCAATGCTGTAACGCTGTCATAGAAGGCCACCAAATTTGTCGGGCATGATTTGCCCTTAATGAAGCACGGTGGCTGTCACCAATCACCTCCTTATATGCCATGTGCCTTAGCAGAGTTTCCAGGAGGATCTGCTCCATGATCTTGCTGGGCACAGAGGTGACACTGACCGGCCTGTAGTTCCACAGGTTGTCTTTTTTTTCCTTTTTAAAAATGGGGGTTATGTTTCCCATTTTACAGTCAGCAATCAGCAATCAACCTCTGATATTGCCCCTGGCTCAACTGGGCAGCAGTACCTTGCTCAAGGGGACACCTGAGTGGCTGGATGGACAGGAGGAAATTGTCAGCAGGCCAATAGACCACTTGGTGGATTTAGTTCCCAAGGCTGAACTGATGTGGTAGGTTACCCAGTGTCAAAAGGTGGCACAGATGGCTCTCCTCTTTCTTGTGCTCAGCGACCAGAACTGGGTTCGGAGGGGACATGACATTTGGGTTTTGTTTCCTTTCAGAT
The DNA here is from genome assembly GCA_008711295.1 of Anarhynchus alexandrinus. Lineage (NCBI taxonomy): Eukaryota > Metazoa > Chordata > Aves > Charadriiformes > Charadriidae > Anarhynchus > Anarhynchus alexandrinus. Next base: position 758,818 of record VUYV01000099.1, read on the forward strand.
TCCATAATTTCTGGTTTTCCTCATGATCAAAAGCCCAGTTCACCACTGCTGGTTTGTGACGCCACCTGAATCCCATCTTCAGAAACATCCTCAAATTCACTTAAGACACACTCCCAACAGAAAGGCATAAATGGTCTTGGAAGGGCAGTTCCTTCTTCACATGATGTTTCATGTATGGGGCATGACCCTGTTCCCATGCACATCATTGGTTCTTGTGGTGGTACCTCTGCTTTATCTGGTGAAGGTACTAACCATAGAAAGTACATACTTACCTTAAGGCTTCTGAGTAGTCCCACTGAGGTCAATAGGCCAACACCTAGAAAGAGCACATATTTAAGTGCTCTGCTGAATCAGGACCTCACTATCACAACTCCTACCCCATCAAGGCTGTTAATTATCTTGGCAGCCCAAATGTGGATCAGAAGCATTTGTGTATTCTTCCTGGAGAAGAAGGGGAAGATAAGAAAAAATATCATAATACATAAAGTACATACAGTGTATAAAGTATAATATATAACGCACACTCTGATTTTGGCTTATGAGGAGCCAACAGCCCTTTAAAATCTTTACCAGCACTACTCTTAAGGAAGAAGATGTAACACTGAGGTCTCTGATGAACTGCATTTGAAACCATGAGGTAGAGTTGCTGATGGGCACACTTTGTGTTTTGTCTCTTCCAGATCAACCATCCTTTGGTCTGATCTGGCCAGCAGAGAGGACACAAAGTGACAGAGGAGAATGAACTGGATATTTTCCTCCTGGGTGAATAAAGCCACATAACTTCAGGCCTGCTTCTCCAGTGAAGCTGCTTGCTAATTAGTTTGCCAGTGGGAACCTTTGAGAATTAAACACAGGAGACATAATCCTCCCTGCAAGGTAATTAAAAATATTTGCCCCTCGCTGATAACTGACCTGCTGATTTCCTCCTGTTTGAGAAAGCTTCATAAAAAATTACTGTACTGTTTGTGTAACAGGACAGCCACTTGCACAGATGTTTCCTCTCTGCTAACTTTCTTCAGAGGGTGTCATAGGAAGGAGAAACTTGTTTGAACATCTGGAAGCCTTTTTTTTTTGTTTGTTTGTTTGTGTGAAGGAGCAAAAATGATCTCTAGATTATTTAAAAAAAACAACACACCACGAAGGTTCTATGGAAATAGGTCATCTGATCAGAGGGTAGAGGCAAAGATTTAATGATGCTGGAAGTCAGGCTGTAGGTACCTGTTGGCTGCCTGGCTGAGATCCCCGCTCTGTCCAGGGCCCAAAGCCCAAGCAGTGTGGCACCAAGACACCTCATTATACCTTTCTCAGTCTATCTCCCAACAGTGTCCTGTTCTGATTTCAGCTTCCTCAAGACTGTGTGCAGGAGTCTTGGCATGAGTGGATCATGCAGTAGAGGTTGGGTCCATGCCAGGTCACAGCTCTTTGAACAGAGGGGCTTGGTGGGTTCAGCTGGGCTGAGCGCTCTACAGGGACATGGTGAGAAGCTGCCAGCATCCTAAGGAGATGCAACCTGATGAGGAAATACAGGTATTCTGCCTACAGTCTTCAGCTAAAATGATTAATTGGGGGTTAATTGACCCCTGCTCTGAAGGGGTTTGTTGTATGACATGAGCAGGCATGGGGATGGGAGCATCTGCTGATGAATCTGGGAAGAGCTGGCCCAGATGTTTTAGGCCATGAAGACAGTGCTGTGCATGATAAGAAAGCTCCAGGAAGAGCAGAGTAAAAGTAGGAATTATCCCTGCTGAGATGCAGTGAGTACACTGGATATTGCAGTTGTCCTGAGGGACACTAGGCACAAACTGTGGCTGCCAAGTCTCTCTGATCAGAAAAGCTAGTTTTGGTCTACGTTCAGAAACAACAAAAGGTTCATCCCCAACATGAGAACAGTCATCTGAGACCAGGTAAAAAATCTACCTTACCTATTATTCTGCCTCAACAGCTGTCAATAACAGAAGCTTAGATTCTGAGGACCATGGCACACCGAGAGCAAGCTTTCCCCCTCAGGACGTTCCCAGTGATCAGAAATGCGGGGACATTGTGAGCCAGAAGCTGCAGCTGGTCTGTTGTGTTTGATAGGTCCAGTTGCGTTTGTGTTCTGGGACTGAGCGCATTAATACCGCTGTTCTCCACGGCAGAGTCCCGTGATTTTAATTACACACCGTACAAGGAGGTGTCTCCTTCGTGGGTTTAAATCTCCTGCACAGTAATTTCACAGCTGCCTCTAGGAGTGACAAATACTAATTTCTTTTTTACCTCCTTCTTTCCATACTTGGTGTTATAGACAGATAAACGTTGCCGCAGAAACTGGCCTTGCCCTCTTCTGAATTGCCAGAGCCAGCACAGAGCACAGAGCCATGAGACGGAGCCGGACCCTGTTCTAGTGCAAACTTTCAGTCAGACGTAGTGGCATTTCGAATTGGTTTGGAGCAACAGCAGATTCAGTCTGGCATTTCCTTCCCTTAAGAGGCAATTAAAATGTAAATGCACTGAGAGCTGCCGGTTCTGGAGACCTCGTGGAAATCTGCGGGGGGGACGTTTCTGCAGTGACCTTTGTCTAATGATCTTATTGGACCATAAACTTCCAGGCGTTCTCTGTCTCCCACACGCTCCTTGCGTGATGGGTATGGTTCAGCGGGCAGCATCACGGGCTGCTGCTTTTTGGTCCTGTCATGCTGAGGAGTTGGGCTGTTGGCACGCTGCTGTTCTCGGAAGCATGGAGGCTGCTCATGCACTTTCACTCCAGTGTTAGTCCCAGGAAAAAGCCTTTGAAACCTCTGTGAAAGCATGGATCATCCTTACCCTTCCCACCTTTTTTTTCAGTTATTCTGGCGGAAAGAAACTGCACAAAACCAACATGGGCTTCCTATGTGGTAGTCGCCATCCTGACCTGCTTCAGACCAGGAGGTGGTGACACTGAAGCCTAGCCTTTGTGGGTGCAAGAGTGCTTGAGTGAGATTTCTTAGTAATAAAAAACAGAGTCAGGAACTGACAATGGGAAAAGGCAGGCGGGCAATTTTGCCTCTCATTCAGAAATTTCTGACTTGAGCTAATTTCTGAATTCAGCAGAAGCTGGGAACAAACAGCTTCTCCCAGAGGAATATCAGTATTAGTCAGCTGAGGGTTGGGATCTTGCCTCTAAAGAAGGCAGGGCTTTCCAATTCCTGGCAAGTTTGAAATTAGGAGCCATCAGTCTGGCAAACCCCCCTTGGCAAATCATGAATTCTCATGAGCTATCGAAGTTCTGCAAGGCAATGAATCTGCTCTGATTTATACCAGTGGGAAATCTAGCCTTTAATTTGACTTCATGAATTAGCAGTCGTTTTAATCACATGAATGCAGTCTCCCAGGTTGTCAGAGCCACATATGCGAAACTCAGAATTGTTGCTTCAGTGGAGCCCTAAATATGTAATGTTTCAGTAAAGCCTTTTTATTGGGTTTATGGGCCATTAAGCAGAAAGTGTGATGGAGAGTCATGCAACAGCCAACCTGAGGCGGGCGCAGCCTCTTCATCACTGCCTTGTGCAATTAGGCCACAGCTCACAGGTCATTCGGTATTAATTGGGCCCCTTTGGAGCTTGAGCGCTCTAGGAATGTTATTATACAACACGATAGCAGGGGACTTGAATGACCCTGGTGGTCTCTTTCCCTCTGACAGCCGCTGTTCCTAAATAAACGTGGCTTATAGGGCTGTTTCCGTTGAGCCACACCAAGAATTAGTTCAGCCACTCTAGTTTCTACCCAGAAACAGTCAGCAAACACTAAACACCAGTTCTGCCACATGCGGAACTGTCTCTCTCAGATGTGCCACGTGGAGATTTCCTCCAGAAAATCTTCCATTGTGAGCTCTGCTATCCCTTTTCTGGTAGGGATGAGTACACTGAGCCATTTTGAATCTCATGTTTCAGGGCTAGGGAATCCCTAGAGGAGACGCTGCATCTCTGGAAAGGTCTAAAATGATATTTCCCAGTTATTTCTTTCTAGAAGCACAGGCAGTCAACGTACCTGATCAGCACTGCTTTTCTGATACCCTCCTGCCCTCTTGTTCAAGACATGCAGTGTGCTGTTAGTACGACCCAAGCTACGGAGAAAACAGAGTTGTCTTCCTCAGCAAGGGATGAACTCCTTTCTGCAAAGCTTGTTTTTGCCGGAATTTCTAGGATGACCTGTAAGGTGAAATGCAACTTGATGCAGTAGAGGATGCTGCTGTATTAAGAATACTCAGGCTGAAGCAGTGCCTGGAGAATAGAGAGAAGTAAGTGTTCGTTCCTCTTCAGCGATTTCTCTCTTTGACCTTTGTTTTTTACCATCTCCATGTTACCTTTCTCCTCTCTCTCTAGAGATCATGAAAACAAGCATTTAAAAAAGAGGGGAGCATGATTCATGTTCAATCAGCTCCAGCCTGATTCGTATAGGATTCTTCTGCAATAAGCTGGAGAAATGCCTCCGTTCAGTTGTCACTGGCAGCATCCAGGCTGGTTACAGCAGTGTGGGCACAGAGAGCAGATGAGGGCATGTGAGTGTCAGCATCGCTTAAGCTGTGGAAGGATTACCTATACTCCATCCAGCCCATAACTTGCAGTTTGCAAGTCACCAACTCTGCGAACAGGCAGTGATTGGCTTCTTAATATGGGAGCTAAGATCTCGGCTATGCTTGCAACAGGGTTTAGCATCAGGCATGTTTTTAGAGCAAGTACCTTTAAGCATACCTGAGATCTGATTGCCACCTTAAAACATTAGTTTTGGATCTGAGGATGGTGTTTTGGTTTTTTTTTTTTTTGGATTTGCCAGCTCCCGCACTCTGAACGTTTCCACCTCTGGGAGGTCCTGTCTCAGCACCCCTCACTGCCGACCGCCCAGCGAGGACTCACTCCTGCATCCCTCCAGCATCCAAAGGCACCCGGACAGCAGCTGTATTTTTTTAAATTTTATTTTATTTTATTCGTAACCCGCGTTTCAAACCTCTGGCGTTTAAGAGGTCCCTGCCTCTCTGCAGCAGGCAGAGAGCCTGCATCTTATTCCTCGGCGTTTGGCGGTGGTTTTCCCTCCTCTCCCCGTGCGGCGGCGGCCGCTTTGTTCCCCGCCCCGGGTGTTTGGGTTTTTTTTTTCCCTCTCCCCGGGGGAAAAAGGGGCTGTTCTGCTCCGGGCACCTCTATCAGCTGAAGGGGGCGGGAGCTGCAGCCTTGAAGTAGAAAAGGAAGAAGAAAAAGAAGGCGCGGGGAGAGGGTGAGAGCCTGCCGGACAGCGGGGGAGGCGGCGGGGCTGAGCCTTGCTGGGGACCGCGGGCTGGAGGAGGAGGAGGAGGCGGGAGAGGATGCGGCGTGGCAGCGATGCTGCGTCTGACCCCCCTTCTGCCTAAGGAGAAGGACATCGTCCTCCGAGGGGAAGGAGGAAAGTGGGGAGAAGGCGGCCAAGCTCGCAGAGAGCCTGCTGAGCTCTCCCGGGGACTGCCCGGGGCTCGCCCGGCACCGGAGCAAAGTTTCCCGAGCTCGGTGAAGAGAGGGGAGGAGGAGGAGGCATGTGAGATCCTTCTCCTCCTAGCGCACAGCCGGGCTTCTAGCCCCGGACCTGCTGGGACTAGCCATGGCTTTGTCACCCCCGACTGAAGGGTGACAGGGGGACCCGGGGCACCCGCTCTCCATCGCCCTCCCCGGCTCCACGCTCCAGCCCAGGTAAGTGTCCTCCCCTTCCAGACACCCAGGCTCTCTCTGGCCCTGCCGGAGAGTTTCCCAGCACTTTGCCCAGGGAAAAAGTCCTGTGCTTCTCCTGACAGCTAAAGAGAGTGTGTGTGTGTGTGTGTGTTTGTGAGCCTGTGTGTGTGCGGGGGGTGGATAGAGCTGTCTGACTGCGATTTCTGTTTGCTGATCGCTGTCATTATTTCGCTGTGCCATCACACCTCGAGAAAGGAGACTCATCTGGGGTCTGTCAAATATTTTGGCTGTGCTGCTGCGGTGAGTCTGTGTGGAAGGATGACAGCTCGATGCCCCTCGCTACAACTAAGAGGGAAGCATGCTTAGCTGTGCATGTTGCTGGTGCTGCTGATATGGCTTTAAACGATGCTCCTAAAATGCTGGCTGAATATGCCAGTGTGCCCTTTGAGGTCTAGGAACTCTCAGAGCTATGAATGAAAGTCTCTCTTTGTCCCCCTGAGAATGTAGGGAGGGATGGATATTCCCCTGGAAGGAATCACTGTAGCCTCTGGATTTCCATCACTCTGGCTTGGATATGCAGCTTTTTTTTTTTGGTATAGCAGTGCTCGGCAGTAATGCATTTCAGGCTGAAATGTTGTTTGGAAGAAAACTAGACCGTAACCAGTAAGAAAAGATCCTGTTTCATACAGAGAGCTCAAAGAGAACTTTTTCCACTCCTGATGGAAAGGAAGTTGGTCATTATGGACAGGATAATTTAGGTGGAAAGTTGGTCATTTTTGAACCCATTAACTTGGCTGAAGTGGAATGTAAAAGCTGCCAGACACCCTCAGGCAGGTCAGCAGTGGGAGCTCACCCGCATCAGTAAGATCTTGTGACTGTGAAGGGGATGGAGAGGGACCCTTCTCCCCACAGCATCAACCTGTGCTCTAGGAGATGACAGGAGAACAAAGATGCTTCTGTTGTACATGGCAATCAGAATAAAGATGGACTTTGTGTTGTTACAGGGTCTTATCAGGTAGGGGGTGGTGTAAGGCATTCTGTGGCTTTGGTTTGTTTTTTGCTTTTTCCTCCACTGCTCTGTTGGGTTTCTCATCCCCATTTCATCTGGTTTTCCAACAGGAATCCCCTGTGTATAATCCCTGATGTTTTATATGGAGATCAAGACAAGAGTAAACAGTGATCCACTTTCTAAATGTTCCCAGTGCAAACACGCTCTCTTCTGTGTGCTGTTGGTTTCCCTGTTGTGCATGTGCAGGTGATGTCCAAGCCCTGTGATGTTCTTGTCGTCCAAGGTCTTCTATCCCTAAGCTGATGGGAGAGGTCCCCACTCCAGGCAGGGTTTCCCTTAGATTCTCCAATGACTCCGCTGCTTTCTGCTGGGAAAGGTCTGTTACTCCATGTAGGTGCTCCAAGCAAAGAGGATGGGGAAGAAGTTTTGTCTTGGACATAACATGTGCAGAACCCTTATTGTGCAGCTGTAGAAAGGGTGTAACAAACCCCAGAATTGCTTACACAGTTTAAATGAGGTCTCAACCCTGGCTCTATTTATGACCACCCCAGCTAGCTCTGTCCCATGGTTCTGGGTCTATCTCCATGTACACAATGTGAATGAGGCAGATTTGGCTCCCTATGCTTTTCTTTGATGCCATCTCAGCAGGTTTGGTGGCTTGCTTCCTCAGTCACCACCAGGTTCTTTTATTCCCCACCTAAGGGTATGCAACACAAACCCTTGGATTCATGTTGTCACAGCTTCACTCTTCAGGCAGTGTCACAGCCCTTGTGTTAGATGTGGCCCTTTGAACTGACAGATGCACTTTTTACAGTCGCAGATGTATCTGAGGAGGTCCAGGACCCTGGGTTTTGTCACACTGCCTGCTCTAGTCTCTGACCTTTTGTGAAAGCTGATACTGATGTGTTCCCAGACACCCAACCCAACAGGCCGCCTATGATGATGACTCCTGTCAAGATACTCATCACTGCTTTAGCCACAGTGGTTTACTTGCAAACTTCCTTTCTTCCCTCTTCACTTGGCAGGAGGCAGGTACCTGCCGTTGCCTGACCAGTCCCTTGGCACAACCTGAGAGCTGTCTGCCTGTCCTAGGGTGGTCCAAGGAGCAGCCGGTGCCTCCTCCAGTCAAGCTGTGGGGTGAGACGTCTCCATCCTTATGTGCCACATCCCCATTTCCATATTGTAGATATGGTCTCCTCTCCTTCTGGGAAGTGGCCATGAATGCCTGGAAAGATGATAGTGACTGTATCCACCCTGAGCCCAGCTGGATCATTCTCACGTGTCATTTATCCTTCCAGAGTGGATCTGTGGTTGTCTTTTACCTGCTGGGGTGAGCTGTCCTTGGATGGACTGCCCTGATTTATTATTGCCAATGGTACCTGAACAAGCCCTCTTGTCCCCCTCCTCTCCTGTTACAGCCTGGGGAGCTCCGGTGAGAATTTTGCCCGAGCTTAACCCCCTATGCTCACGGAGCTGCAACGATGAACAAAAATTGCCAAGCAGAGAAAATGAGCTACCAGGGACCGTGCTGGGTGATACTACTGCAGCCTTGAAAGCAGCCAGAAACCAGCATGGCCTCTTTGGATTGACTACAGGTGACCGCTGACAGATGTGATGGGCAACAGGTTGAAGCTCCTCTGGAAAATCTGAGTGGGAGCATGACCTCTGGTCCCTGCCTTGCCTAGGAGCAGAGGCAGCCAGCTTGTTTTTGCATCCTGTTAGAGCCCAGCAGCTGTGATAGCTGCCTGGCTCTCCCAGGAGGGGGAATTCTTGCAGGTGGAAGCAGGTGAGTGCTGAGGAGTTGGGAGGGAGAAAACTGGTGGAGTGAATCTGTGATATGATTTAACCACGAGGAGCCACGCAGTTCCCTGCTGAGCACTTTGCAGCGGGGAAGGTGTAGGCAAATCAAGGGAAGAGCCACATTGGGGTATCTGCAACCTGTGTGCACCAGAGATTCAGACCATGCGTCCGTAAGAGCTGGGGTGAGAACAGTGTGTGTGTGTGCATGTCGTTAACCAGAAGATGTCTTGCTGCTGGTCCAGGGCTGGTGAAGGAGGCAGGATGAGGGCTCCAGCTCACATCAGTGCGCCAGGGTTCCCAAGCAGAACAAAAGGACACTGCTGGAGAAACCTGCACAGATGTTAGCCTGGCTTATGGAGAAAATGTCCTTCCTTATCTCACATGCTCTCAGTTCTCCTGAAAAATTTTTGCCTCCAGAGAGACTCCTCCCCAGTGAGGCATCCCCAGACGAGGAAGGATTTACTCCTTCCGTGGGCCTGTCCCCATCAGCTCCAGCTGATGTCTCATTGAGTAGGAACTTCACTGAAAGTTCACTGCTGCACTTCATTCAGGTCTGAACAAAAGCCCGAGCCAAGGAAATGAGATATGACATCGGATAGAGCAGCAGAGAGCTCTGCCTCAGCTGGAGGTGCGGGAAAATTTTATAACCTAGGAAACATGTTGAAAATGCCCGGCTGATCCCACTGGCATGTTTCAGGATGATGGGTGATCGTTTGTTTTTTTGTTTGTTTGTTTGTTTGATTGTTTTTTTAATTTAGTAGCTGCAGAGTGTTAATAGCACAACAGTGATTCTTGGCTCTTGCTGTAGAAACCTGTGGGGTATCAGTTTTTCCCCTGCAATCCTTTTGAAAGTGATTTGACAGCAGAGGAGGGAAGAAGCTAGGGAGCCAGGCAGGGGAGCAGGAGAGAGCAGACGGCTATTGTTTGCAATCTGGCTGGGAAGAGAAATGCTCTCCTGCCTGTAAAATCAAAGGCATCACCAGCAAACTGCTGGCAATTTGGCTTCTGGCAATTTGGCTTTCCAGCAAAGCACAGCAAACACAAAGCCAACCCTTATCACGTCCAATAATCTCCTCCATGGAGAAGCTGCTGTTGTCAGTCAGGGCTATGTGTTCCTGCCTTGGGTCCTACGCAGATCCCTAGGCTCTTTTCCAGCTTCATCATCTCAGTTTCCGTGAGCATCCGTCCAGGAGCCAGTGTTGCTTGTGCACGAACCTTGTACAAGTTTGGTTTTACAGTTGCTGAGGCAAACAAGCTTCCCTGCCCCCTTCTATGGGATCTCCTGTGATCACACCGAACGTGGTGTGAGGCATGGCAGAAAGCATGGTCCAGCAGGCTAAACACCCACACTTGCTCCATTTTATCACAGACTTCTGTGACTGATGGCAAGTCATTCAGTGTCTGTGGATGGAGTTTGTCTCACTGAGCATCTACCTGTTAACTGCTCAAGCCATCTCCAAGGTTCCCGCTGTAGTCAGCTCAACCCCCCATTGTGGACATCTTTTTGGGATGTTCTGGATCATCTTCTGGGACCATTTATGCTCCACTGGCTAGAAAGGCTGGGATGAGTAGTTTCAATTACTGGACAACTGAGGTGTGGAGCAAATAGTCCCACTTTCTGTTACAGTTTGGGACCTTTACCTGTCCAAGAATAGATTGCACTCACATTGCAGTGAGGGGTGTTTAGAGCAGTATTGGGGTCTGTTGTTATTTTGGGCAGGTGTTGTGTGGATGATGACAAAAACTGTGAGACCAGCTACTGCCCAAGTGGGCAGCAGGACATATTGCCTGTCCTGAAGAACCTGCATTTTAAGGGAAGGGTGGATGGAGTAGAGGGAGCGTCAAGAGATGTGTGCAGCAGGTCTCAAACCCATGTGAGAAACGTCTGAGCTCGTGATGTGGGTCTGTCCATCCAGCCACACTGCTGCAATGCTGTGCTGTGGCTTAGAAACTAGCTAGAGCCAAGCACAGGCTCTGGACCATCGCGTGCTCAGATTCACTTGGGCATCATCCATCTGGATGGCAAAGGGCGTTGAGCACACCGGGGTCAGCGCTCCAGCCTGAGGCTGACTGCATGTGACCACCATGGACAGGGAGAGTGCAGACTTGAGAGCAGGCTTGGATTTGTACTTAGTTTTTGGTACCAGCAAACCCAGAGAAGACGTTGGTCATCATGAATGGTGGTGGAAAGGTGCCTTTGGTTTATTGCTCTAACAGCTGCGTGCTTTTCTGTTCCTCTCCAGGGATTTCAAGGCAGCAGGAGACCAGAGCTAGCCTTCTCAAAACAGCGTACACCCCGTGAGGACTGAAGCGACCTCTGAGACTCATCTCAACATGTTCAGTGAAAAGAGCAGCGCCTCTTTGTCCCAGAAACCCATTCAGAAAAAGACACGACCTCAGGGCCTCCCCTCCCCTGCTCTCTGCTGTGCTTGTGGACTTTGCATCATGCTAGCAGGGATCAACATCACTTTAGTGGGAGCATTTGCCTTTGGGACCTTCCTCCCCGTGAACAACCCTCCCATCATCATCGGACCCATCTTGCTGGTGGTGGCCTTCACGTTCTTCGGTGCCTGCTGCATCTGCAGCCGGAGGCCTCCAGCTCATGGGGCCAGGAAATCCAAACCTGGTTCCAACATTGGGCTCATCAAACCTGGCAACACAGCCTTTGAAATTGAAACTAGTGAGCACACGGTGCAGGATACCACCGCTGTTCAGCTGAGCCCCACAAATTCCCCCATCTCCTCGAAAAAGTCCACACCGGTTCACGAGAACGCGAAGACTTGCAAGCTCTTCACCATGGAAGGCAACGGGCCGGTGGCCAAGTACACCACAGGAGGAGAGGCGATCCAGCTCAACTTGCCCAGGGACCTGGCTGCATCCTAAAGCCAGGCAGAGCTTTTGTTAGCAGCCAGCCAGATGCTGCAATGGGTGGGCTGGAAATCCGTGGGTGTGGGGAAGGTGCTTGTGAAAAGCCAGCAGACAGACAGGTCTCTCTGAATCAATTTAAGGAAGGTGGATGCAATTGCAGAAAAATTTTGGATTTTTGCTGAAAGGAACATGCCCTGTACATGGCTTTAAAAAGAAAATTGATAATGATGTTGCCATGAAAGGATGATGCTCAGTTCCTGGGAATACACTGGCTTTTTAGGGGAGCAGATAGGAAGAGGGGAATGAATTAATTTGTGTAGCATAACATGGAAATGCGATGGCTGGAAGGAGGGGCTACCTGGGGCTGACAAATGACAGCTCTTTCTTCTCAGAAGTGAAGAAATTTTTGAGCGTAAAAGAAGCAGGAATGCAGTAAATTACAGCTTGCTGCCACTCAGTCACGAGAAGATTTCAGCATTTTTAGTGCCAGGCTTTTTGGCAGTAGGGACAAAGCTATGTGTTTGCTAATGAAACAGCAGTGTGAAGCAATCTCCCCTCCCTTGAAAATCCTTGCCCCATCTTGCCTTCACTTGGGTGACTTTACCACCCATTCTAAGAGACAATGAATCACAAGGATTGCAATTAGCGCCAGTATTTTCCTCTTCTTTTAATCAGGTTGGGCTGCAGCTGTGCTGCTCAGAGCGGTCCATCCCTTGGAAGGTCAACCAGGCTGAATCCCTGAGGACAAGCTCTTGGAGTAACCAGAGGTTGGCAGAAGCCTGCAAATGGAATCCTTGGGCAATGATCATGTACTGGGTGCTAGGCAGCTTCCTTTCCAGCTTTTTGTGGAAGGCTGGCCTGGGACACACATCAGCTTGGGAGAAGGGGCAAATAACTGTATGGGCTTCAGTATGGCTGTGCTGGAAGATGGTGACTGTATCTCCTTCCCTCAAGTGGCTGAGAGATCCATTACACACAGTGGGGAACCAGGAGTGAGTGGACCCCCTTGCTATAGGCAACTGGCTGCTCAATGTGCTCGTGGGCTTGCAAAGCAATGGGAAGAGTTTGCAGAAGAGAATTTATCAAGAGCTGTTCAACACAAAGACACCACCTCTGCCTCGGAAAGACCCTGATCTGATGGATTATTGCTGCAAAGGCTTGGTGTTCCCTGGGTGGCCCTGGCTGGGAAGATGGTGCTGTGCTAATGGGCCTTTGCTCTGACTTCTGTAGGGGCTGTTCACATGTTGTATGAGATATGGGACCAGTGTGGGGAAGGACAGCTGTGCTAGACAGGACCAGTATGTGGGGAGGCAGCAACAGGAGTGTGGATTTTCAGTAGGAATGGCTGCATAGGTTCTCTGCTTATGGAAATCCTATATCTGAAATGGGGCCTTTGGGACTTTGAGATACTAGGAAGTCATACGGACACAAGCGTGACCATACCAGATCATTCCAAAGGCCCGGCTATGCCAGCATCCCCTTTCTGACAAGGCCAAGAGCAAGGTCTAGAGAAGAGCATAAAGACAGGGCAAACGCAGGATGTTGCTTGTCCAAAATAGTCTCTCCGCCTCCAATGTGCTGTTGCTTAGGAGCTTCCTGAGCTGGAAGTGGTGCCTGTATTTAGTAGCCCTGAATGGATTTCTTCTTCGTGAAATAATCCATTTGCACCCTAAATGTCTGTTGACTTCCATCCTTTGTGATCCTGCAGCAGGGAGTTGCAGAGTTTAATGAGAGGCCATAAAGTTCTCTATCCTTGGCTTATTTTCTTCCTGCACCCTACTAATTCCCTTTGATGCCCCAAGCTCCCCAGATTAGAAAGGCCAGCAAACAGTTCATGCCCCCCACCCCACTCAGGTTTTCTGGGGCCTTTGTCATGTTTCGTAGAATAATTCATAATTCAATTTTCCTTCAGTCATCTCTGTGGAGACCACTGGAGAGTGGCGTTCCTCAGGGGTCGGTACTGGGATCTGTACTGTTCAACATCTTTGTCAGCGACATGGACAGTGGGATTGAGTGCACCCTCAGCAATATGATGATACCAAGCTGTTTGGCGAGGTAGACACGCTGGAGGGGAGGGATGCCATCCAGAGGGACCTGGACAGGCTGAAGAGGCGGGCCCAAGCCAACCTCATGAAGTTCAACAAGGCCAAGTGCAAGGTCCTACATCTGGGTTGGGGCAATCCCAAGCACAAATACAGGCTCGGCGGGGAATGGCTGGAAAGCAGCCCTGAGGAGAAGGACCTGGGTGTGCTGATTGACGAGAAGCTCTACATGAGCCAGCAATGTGCGATCGCAGCTTAGAAGGCCAACCCTATCCTTGGCTGCATCAGAAGAAGTGTGGCCAGCAGGTCAAAGGAGGTGATTCTGCCCCTCTACTCCACTCTCGTGAGACCCCATCTGGAGGACTGCATCCAGCTCTGGAGTCCCCAACATAAGAAGGACATGGACCTGCTAGAGCGCATCCAGAGGAGGGCCATGAAGATGATGAGAGGGCTGGAGCACCTCTCCTATGAGGAGAGGCTGAAAGAGGTGGGGCTGTTCAGCCTGGAGAAGAGAAGGCTCCAGAGAGATCTTATAGCGGCCTTCCAGTACCTAAAGGGGGCCTACAGGAGAGCTGGGGAAGGACTTTTTACTAGGGCATGTAGTGATAGGACGAGGGGGAATGGCTTCAAATTGGAAGAGGGCAGGTTTAGATTAAACATTAGGAAGAAATTTTTTACTTTGAGGGTGGTGAAGCACTGGAACAGGTTGCCCAGAGAGGTTGTTGAGGCCCCACCCCTGCAGGTGTTTAAGACCAGGCTGGATGTGGCCTTGGGCAACCTGGTCTAGTGGGAGGTGTCCCTGCCTATGGCGGAGGGTTGGAACTCGATGATCTTTAAGGTCCCTTCCAACCTAAACCATTCTATGATTCTGTGATCTCTTTCCTACGGTACTTCACATCTCTTGTAGCCAGAGGGAGGTAATGTTTCCCATTCAGCCCAGCATCAGCCCAGACAGGCTAAGGACAACACAGCCCTGAGGTGTTAGCCAGCAGAAATGGGTGTATGGAGAGGCAGGAGGGCTGAAAGGGAAATGCTGGGGGAGAGGTAGATGTTGTGACATGGCCAAGGCTCCCCTGGGCCACCAGCAGACCTGTGTATGGCTGGGCTGCGAGAGCCATATGGCTGGTGTGCTGTGTTAAGTAATGGCACATGGTGTCATGGGGGAGCTGGAGAGAAGAGCCACAGCGCTGTACAGTCCATGGACGAGGTGTCCTGGTTGCTCTGGGGAGTGGCTGTGCAGCTGATGGCCCCTTCATGAGCTCGGGTAGGATGAGGTTGAACTTCATTTCTCGATGACAGGTAACCAAACGCTCTGTCTTAATGTGGGTCCTCCTTGAGTGCTCCAACATTTTTGCTGCCTTGAACAGCTCCTTCTACATCAAGGAATTACATCTGTGATTTTAGCAGGGCTGGTCTACTGGCTAGGAAGGGAAGAAGCAGGCTCAGGAGAAGGAGGTTTGTGTGGACCTGGGAAGATGTGGGTTCAAGTCCTTTGTACAGCCTCCAGGCTCTGGGCAAATCATTTAATTGTGCTACTGCTCAGCTCCCTGCCTGCACAGGAGGGAAAATGCCTGCTCCCGACTCCACTTACAGCTGCTTTAAAGATGAACACATTGCCAAGCAGCAGTGTTGGTATCAGCACACCTGAGCATGGAGATTGCTTGAAGGTGGATGAGTCTGTATGGTCTGATCTCTGCGTGATCCCCTTTAGAGCTCATTTTCATGGATGAGCTCTGCTTCCAGCACCGGCTGCCCTTCAGCACGCAGGAGATGCTGTACTGAACAAAATGCTCCCATGATTTTTGCCTGCCGGTGATTGCTGTAGCAATTAAACAGAATAGCTTGCTGATGTAGGTTTGATTCCCAGCTTGCTGGCTCGCCAGAATTTTGGAATAGCACACAATGGGCTGGAAGTCCTTTAGAAGTATTGCCCACGTGGATATGGTTACTGCAGCGCTTTTCTTTGAGCACTTGGAGCCAAGAAAATAGTAAAAACAAGTGGTAACCATACAAGTCCTTCCTCTACTCGCTCAAGGCTTGAAAACCAAGTCTGGTGTGCACATACTGGAAGCACTCCTTACCGCAGCTGCACTGTGAAATGCTACCAGTGATGGATAATACAATGGCAGATCCCATACAAGTTGAAGGCAAAGCCCCCCTGGGCAGGAGCAGGGCCAGAAGCAGGACTTTGAGGGCCAGCTAGGAGTTTAATGTGGTTCACACTTGCCTTGTGGCATCACAGCCAGTACCATCCAGGGAACCCCGACACAGCCCCAGGACCTGGCGCATCCTGTGCTGCACAGGCAGGTCACCGTAAAGCTGGTGTTGCTCTGGGAGTTGACACCCTTGGGACCCAAGAGATGATGACCAGCAGAGACGGCACCCAGGCAAGCAGAGGTGTAGGACCAGTGAGATGATGATTGCCTGGTGTGGTGGGTCTGTACGCCAAGCTGTGACCCCAACCACCTGCCTGCACAGCAAGGTGGGCTTGGGAACATCTGCTGCCTTCCGAAGCATGAATGCCCTGCTTTTGCCTTTTTCTGTCTTTCGGGATTTCCATGTCTGTCTGTCTGTCTGCCTCCGTGATCGGCCGTGACTAACGTTGTTGTGAATCTTGTACC
This sequence comes from Anarhynchus alexandrinus, assembly GCA_008711295.1. Classification (NCBI taxonomy): domain Eukaryota; kingdom Metazoa; phylum Chordata; class Aves; order Charadriiformes; family Charadriidae; genus Anarhynchus; species Anarhynchus alexandrinus. The sequence continues at coordinate 774,809 of VUYV01000099.1, forward strand.
TCCTTGTGTAGCAGGAGACAGGGAGAGTTTCTTGTGCTCCAAGTCAGAGTTTGTGGCGTGAGTCTTTTTTTTTTAAATTACTATTTACGTGTGTGCAATGTGGAACTTGGAAAAGACAGACTCATTAAAATAATTGCACTCAGTGAGCATTTGGCCCGCCTTCTCTTTCACTCTACCAACCACCTTCTCCCTTACCCCGGGACTGTGTGTGCCCCAGGGCTGTCTGTATTCATTTTTTCTTGTGCTCCTCACTCTCCTGCTTGATTTTCTAGCCAGTACAACAAGCTGCAAGGAAAAAACATCCCTAAGAGTTCATGTTGCCTCTTGAATGCCACTGCTCCTTGAAGCCCTGGCTGCCTAGACACTAGTGCCACCATGGACTCCCGCTGTCATTGCTTTGGCTAACACAGGAATAGCCCAATGTAGCCATTTTTTTCTGCATGTGAGCATCAACCTTCAGCTGTGTACCTGAACAGGCCAGATGTGAGTTGTGGGCCTCCAATTCACTGGGGACACGGGATGAGCGGGTTTGCGGGCTGGGGTGGGTGAGGACTGTGGGCTATTCCAAATTCAGCCTCTCCGGTGATGGAGGACAGGACCGGATTATTTTAGCTGATCCTCCCCAGTCCTGGGTACAGATGATGTTTAATTTATGGTGCGGGGAAAGGGTGGAAGCTGTATCTGTGTGTGTTTGTGTATGTCTAGGATTGGTGCCATCACTTTTCCGTGCTCCTTCTGGGCTTAGCCCAACCCGGTCTCTTGGAGATGAGTCAAGGAGGGATAGCACAGTGAGAATAAAGAGGATTTAAGAGCCTTGCAAATTCACCTCGTCAAAGGGCTTCTCTCCCATGTGCAGCCAAGTGATTTGAGACGAGAGGAAATCTCTCCGTTCCAGGCAGGCTGGTTGCTTAAAGACCTGGGAAATGAGCTGGCTAAGAAGGCTCCACTGACAATATGTGTAAAATGAAAACCTGCTCCCTTCAGAAAGGATGGGTTTTTTTGGCCATTAGGAAGAACTCCCTGGAAGGGTTTTTCTTTTTTAAAAGTGGGACCAGAGAGAAAAGCACAGAGGAGGGTTTGCTGAGCATCTGCTGCCGCCGTCCTGGACTTGCAGCCTGTAGCATTCCTGCCACAGCAGCTGCCCAGCACTAACCTGGACCATGAACTGAGCTTCTCTCTCCATCTGGAAGAATAAAACAGAAACGTTACATGAAATGTAATTAGCTTTTTCTAATTCCCAGCCCAGATTTATCTGTGGCTAGTTTATGTCCTTCTATCCTTGTATCAACAATGGCTTTTAACTCAGATACCTTTTTGCCTCCTGGAAATTTGTGTCCCTGAAACATTTGAGATTTGCTGCAGATTTCCTAGAGCTTCCCTTTCATTAGTCTGAGCTGGCTGACCTCTTCCCCTCTTCCCTCCTGTGAAATGCTCACCTTTCCCCAGGATCCCTCGCCTCCCTCTCTGGCCTATTGCTCTGATTTTGGCTCAGGACCTCCAAGAATGCTCATGAACTGCAATTCTTTTGCAGGACTCAAAAAGTCCACAGCAAAGGTACAAACCTTCCAGGTCTCTTTTGTGCAAGAAATGGGTTGTTTTTCCCTGGACAAGTCCTGGAAGAGGGAAAAAAAAAATCCATGAAAGAGCAAAAATATCCATGAAAATGTGAAAATTCCATTTGCAAAGTCCTTCTGTTAAAAAAAAAAAAAAAAAAGAGCTTTTATGTTATTAGTCTCCAGTGAGTCCATAGCAAATGTGCTCAACTTAGAGGCTGAAAGGCTGGTTTTCTCCAACTGTCAGATGCTGTCAGCTCAGCTGAGCTTTCAGCATCTGTGGGAGAGACCCTCAGACACCGCTGGCTGCCTCACTACCACATGCTCTAGGAGACGCTTGTATATATGTTTTCTAAAACTCCTGGCTATCAGACTGATGACCCCAAATAGCTCTTTGTTTGGGGTGGCCTCAGAGCGACACCCTGCCCATTTCCCCAGGATGATGTGAAGCTGCAGCAGATGCTTATCCTCTGCAGCAGCACCCCTCTCTAGATGGACCAAGGATAATGGAGCATCACCTCTGGCATTGTCCCACACTGTTTGCTCTCTCACACTTCTTAGGGAAGCGGGGAGATTGACATTTCAAACTCTTGGAGGCTGGCTTCATGCAGTGGTGGCCAGTTTGGGGGCTTCTGCTATCCCAGCTGCTCCCACTGCTGATCTGGGGAGCTCCAGTGAGGAGGAAACCACAGCTCACGCAGGCTCACAATGAACCATGGGGCTGCAGAAGACAGCTGGACCATCAGTGTTGGTCAGTGAGGATTGCTCCTTACAGGCTCGTTTCCATGGTTTTGTTCAATCTAATTTACAAAGTCTGTGGAGAGGAGATTTTGCCGTTTCCATTGGCAGAACTCCTGCTACTTGTAATCACTCTCAGTCTCTCTCTGTGGGACCTGCACATGCTGATATGGCTTTGAATTCTCAGAGCACAGAGGGTGTCAGGGCTGGGAGGACAGATTATATTTTTTGAGGCATCCTTGCATATAAAGAGTCCTCAGGAGTTTTTCCAGGGACCATATATTCATCGGGAAACTCTGATTTCTTGAAATTGGCCTGTCCTGAGAAGACACTGGTTCTCATGATACTTTTGCCAGGAAAAAAAGGTCCCAGGTTCCAGATGAAATTTCCGATCCAAACACTTGAGAATTGCTCTATTATTCAATCCTCCAGGCAGCTCTATAAAGAGATCTTGCTGGGCTCTGTCTCCACATGAGGACCAAACTTCAAAGGCGGCTTTGGGGCCACAGTCCCTTACCAGACCCCTTTTCATTCATGTCCAACAAGCCAGATCTCTCCACACTGGTGCTTTTAATAAGCTGTGCCTCCAGAGACCCGCGTACCCTCCCAGAACCATCACAGAATCACAGAATGGTCAGGGTTGGAAGGGACCTCTGGAGATCATCTAGTCCAACCCCCCTGCCAGAGCAGGGTCACCTACAGCAGTTGCACAGGACGGCATCCAGGAATGTTTTGAATGTCTCCAGAGTGGGAGACTCCACCACCTCTCTGGGCAGCCTGTGACAGTGCTCTGCCACCCTCACAGGAAAGAAGTTCCTCCTCATGTTTAGATGGAACTTCCTATGTTCAAGTTTGTGCCTGTTACCTCTTGTCCTATCACTGGGCATCGCAGGAGCTCTCTCCTGCCGAAATCTTTGCTGGAGTTTCTGGTGTCAATCTGCTGTGACAGTGAACATAGCTTCATATGTAGCTCTGTGGCCCAGTGCCAAATGGATATTTGATGAAGTTTGCTATAAAGTCAGACAGAAAAATGGTTTCTTTTGCTGGCACATAGGCAGAAAGGATGCTGCTTTCAGAGACAAATCCTCCTCTGTTGTTATCTTGGTACAAGAAATCATTATGATCTATGGTTCATCTTTTTATCTCCAGCTGAGCCAGGCAAGCATGATGCTGCCATTAGGAGCTGATCCTCCCTCTCCCACTGCAAGCTTTACCCTGTTTGCTGTCTCTGGGGCTCCACACTCTCAGAGGCAGATTTTGCACGTGGAAAGGACGTGCTGCCAGCAAACCCAAGGGCTCTGGCTTCTGCAGCCTCCTTAGGGGTGGGCACATCGCTGCTGCCTGCGCCCCGTGGTTGTTGTGCAAACAAGCAGCCAGCTTTGGTTTCTGGGCTGGCAACCTTTCATGGGGCCACCGAGCTCCCTGGAGAGAAATAACCTTTGGCTGGCAATTACAGCTGCACCTGGGAGCGGCAGAGCTGTTTGCTTTGGGGAGGTAAACCCAGGTAACAGAGCACAGAAAGCTCCCCCAGGCTGCCCTCCTGGCTTCGTGCTGTGTGATGGTCTCCAAATGGCTTTTCTTTCTTATCCTTCATCTGAAAACACTGACCAGCCCCAAAGCCAAAGCAAATTTTTGCTGCATCCTTGCTGGATAAACCCTTTGTCATGGCCATAAATCGCTGGAAATCCCTCTGAACGCAGTCTCGCACCACGGTGATGACCAGTGGTACCATCCATGCTTCTGGTGCTTCGCTGTGTAGGTGCAAGTAAGGCAGTCCGGGCTCTGGGTAAAGAGAAAGACAGCAGGGGAGAAAGGAAACTGAGGCACCGAGTTGAAAAGGAGCTCAGCTCAGATCAAAGCATTACTCTTGCTTTTCACGGGGAAAAATACCCCGACTTTCAGCATCCATAACATCCTGGGGCAAGGACTTCCACTCCTTAACCCTGTGTGGTGTCGAGACCCACCTGCTCCCACGTGCTGGCTTCATTTGAAAAAGAGGGAGGAAAAAACATCTCTTTTCTTGGTTAAACCTCAAAACGCACCTTTTGGGTGGGCCAGATTCGGACTCAATAAATAGCTGTAGATTCCCTTGTTCAGGGCAGCGATCTCCGAGGATGAGAGATACAGAGATGGGGTTTTCTCTGCAGGGAACTGAGCGATGAACTTACTGAATGATCCTGTCGGCTGCTGTTTTCCGTTACATGATGCATTTCTCTGGCATAAAGCTGAATTTCCCAGAAGCTCTGGGCTACATGTATTTTCATAGACCCTCATTAAAAACATGGCTTCAGTTCCGAAAATCACATTTGTTCTAAATAAGAGCTGTCTGCTGGGAGAATTAATTCCTCTGACTTAAGTCACCTCCCTGGAAGTGTTGCTGTTGTCTTTGATTTCATGGCTCAGATGATTACGCTTTTCCAACACCCAAGAATAACAAGATTAGGGAATTTGTGGCAATGAAGGCAAAGAGGAGGAATTGGCTAAGAAAAAGGGAAGATAAATTGAATTTTCCCGTTAAAAGAAAAGGAAATGGCTATTTCACAGAAACAGTTTTGCTTTCGGGAAATAACAGCGGGGAAACCTCCCTGCTCGAACCAAAGTCTCTTATTCTTAAATAGTCTTAAATCTATCAGGCTCGTTGTCACACTCTGTTCATCCAAAAAGCTTTGTGATCCTTAGATATGCTCTTTAAAGCTAATTTGGGAAGTATTAAATCCCGTCCTGTGAATTATAAAGCAGTGGAAAAATGAGAGTAAATTAGCAGGAACTGAGGGAGAGGCAGAAGCATCCAGAGATGGCAGTTACCGTGCACCCGTCAGCGAGGCGTTGGGCATCCCTCTGCCCCCGTCCCACTGGGAGGGAAATCCAGGAAAGTGGCTCAAACTGGTGCATTTTCCCTGATGGTTTAGGCGAGCTGAGTGCGAGCCCGCGAGCTGCTCGCAGGGCACGGCCGGTGGAGGGACCCTGCAGGACGCCGGGGATGGGGTGCAGAGCTGCAGGCACCACGCTGAAACTGAGGATGCCGAGAGTTTGCCGACTGGGAACGAAGCTATTTTGAAAGGCGGATGGTTGCTGGGTGAGCATGGGCACATGGACACGCGCGTGTATGTCTGCACCCCACGCTCCTACTGCCACAACTCAAAGGAGCAGCAAGCTGACTGTCCTCTGCAACGGGAAGAAAACATCCCCCCACCCCCGGGAGGGACAACTGCTAAAGGGAAAGGCTCTTCTTTTGTGACACCAGGAGCACTTTAGCAGGGCTAACACTCGCAACATCATTAGGCTTAATGTTTCTGTTATTTGTGCTGTCAATTCTCTTAATGGCGCTCCAGCAGCATGGAGTGGAGTGAGTCATAAAAGTAATTATTAACTAGGCTATGGCACTGAAAAGGCATTCGAAGTTCAATTCAGCGCCAGCCCTGGTCGATGTGGATGGTGTACGTTCGTTAATGAGCAAGTGCAAAGTGTGTTTGCTGAGGAGAGAAAAGGAGAAACACCGTTTGGTGTGAAATATTTTGCCTTATTGTCTTCACGGGGAAATACATAGCAGCAGCTGGAGGCAGCGAATAGCAGCAATGGCACACATCCTGCTCCCTGTATTTTTAAGAGTGCTTAAAACACAGGAACCCTGGGGTTTACTATATCAGCGCCCCTGTAGACTGATGGACCCAGCGGTGTCAGGAGCTGTACGTTATGTATGAGGAACGGCAAGAAGCTGTGGCTGCCACCAAGACTTGGGATTCTGAGTAGGAGCTCAGGAAACAGGAAAAAGGGTGGGAGAAAGGAGTGAACATTCCCATTTTAGGGGGAGGGAAGTGGATGTACCGGGCGATGAAGTGATGTGACTAAGGTCGCATAAGGATTTGGTGGCAGAGGAGAAAACGCTGCATAGATTCACTGCATCTTGTTGTTGTGACTGATCCACCAGACCCACATTCTACCTAGATGTGCTTTCTGCTGGACGCACACGGTCACCCTTCTAGCCAGATTTTTAGCTGTGGTGACAAGGGTACGTCAACCCCCTCCCAGGCATCTGTCCTTCCTCTGCCTGAGGCTCAGTACCTGGAGGAGGACCAACCCAGAGCCAGAGCTGGTGGAGAAAGACTGAACTGGCAGCTCCTGAAAGTTTCTATCAAGAAAGCAAGTCCGAGCGAGGAGCAGGTACCAGCTGTATTGGTGCTATCGCTGCTGACAACGCTCTCAGGCAGGACAGGTCGTTCTCTGCCACAAGGTTGTATTTACTGCATAAGATTATTGCTTAGCTCCCACTGGACAGCTCTGCTGAGCTGATAATTGTCCGTCAGGGAAATGGCAGAGCAAAAGCTCACATCAACAGCGATAAAGTCCAGTCTGCCGTGGTGGGTTTGTGTAGGGCTTTCATATTTTGTTGTTTTCCTAGTTGAATGGAACAGGTTTTGTTTTCTTTGGAGACCAGGAGTGATAAAACACATTTCTGAAGGTAGGAAGATGATATCAGCTGAGATGGGCAGCAGACACCTGGAACAGCAATTACAGACCCTGCAGATATGGCATGACTCTGGGCAGGCGAGAACATCCAAGGTAACTGGTTTGCGTTTTATGAGCGTGGATCTGTGTTAATAAAAGCAAAGAGTCAGTCTAAGGAGGTGATGGGCTGCCTGAAGTGAAAAAAAATGCAGTGATCTATCTTCTTTTATGATCTGAGAAGCAAAACTGAAGGAAGGTGATGGTGATGGGGTAGAAGTTCAACTGTATGAAGCCACAAGTAACTGCCTGATGGACAAACCCCATTCCCACAAGCAGAGGTGTGCAGTGACTTGCAGCCTGTGCGTCCCCAGGAGCAGAGCTGTGGCAGACAGCACATGGCTAGGGATGGACAGCCTTCCCTAGGCCTTGGTGAGGCTCTGCATCCCACCATGGGGCTCTCGCGCATCCCCTGGCACCCAGGGAGGACCTTAGAGCCCTCCTGCTCCTCGCAATCCACGAATGAAGTCTGTCTGTCCCTGCATTACAGCAGCTCAGCTCATCAAACCCACATTAAATGCATGCTACATGAACGACCGAGTTGTTTTCCCCAGGATTAGTGAGTTTAGTTGGCTCAGAAAGGGGCCTGTCAAATACCCTAAGCAGAACAAGGGAGGAGATGGGCAGGAGCAGAAGGTTGGAGGAGCCGACAGGTGGGATATCTCTTTTGGAAGAAATGGGCAGCAATGGGAAGACTATAAAAAATAAAAGACCATTTTTTCTCTCCAAATAAATCAATGTTGACTTGGTGAGAAAGGATTCAGAATAAAATAAAAAGTTGAGTTGCAAAGCATACTCAGGGAAAACAAAAGTTATAGACACTGCTGAGAAGAAGACCCCTCAACAACTCCATCTAACCTGGGCTGTACTTGCATACTTGCAGTATGATGAGGAGAGTAAAGAAACAGCCTTTGATTTTTCACTTGAGGTGTCATCTGCACAGACATTGCCACACAGGCGGGTGCGTGGTGAGCCCAGCTCACCTTCATAAATCGCTGACAGCATCCCCAGAGCTGCGGTGGGGTGAGAAGCCTTGGGCAAAGGGAATTCACCACAAGGAAGGACTGAAGGGCTGATCTGGTTTTCGTTTCACATGAGCGAGCCACAAAAATACCTCAAGCTCATTTGGCCCTAACATTATTTTGGCACCTGGAGACATGAGAATTTGTGGCTGGCCATATAACTGTGGATGGTTTGGGAGAAACCAGAGTGCAAGAACTAGGGTCTGGGCCTTGTGGTGTAAGCATACCAGGACATGCACCACTTATCCTAGCTCATTTTCATGACATTTGAGGCAAGTAGCCTTCCTCCTGCTTTCCCCATCTCCCATCTCCCCTGGCCAGCGATGGAGACATAACAGATTTTGTGCCACAGTGAGAAAACGGCCTGAGGACTCTTCGCTGGGTGAGAAAACGATGCTGTTTAACTCTGTGGTGCCTGAGGCTGCCTTGCAAGTTCAGGAGAGAACATCAGGGGGGTGGCTTTCACTGCTTGACCAGAAAAATGAGAAGGCCCCATGCTGCACATCTGCTGGGCAGGATCCGGCTCCACCAGGCTTGCTGGCAGCCTGGGGTCACCACGAGCTCCCGGCTGCTGAGCCCCAGTCGGCAGCTCTCATTTGTGTTTAATCTTCCACCATTAAACAAAGCCATGCAAAACCCTCTAATAGCCTTCAATCATTTTCCAATTAATTCCCCTGCTTCCAGAGCCTTGTTTAAAGCTTATAGGATAAAATCTATTTCCACAAAGACCCTTTTCTGGTCTGGAAGGTGGAAATCAGGAGGTAGCAGTGAGAAAAAGAGAAGTCTTGAGAGTGTACTGCCCACTTTGTGTGCCTTACGAAGGGGGGTGGGTACATCACCAGCAATGTCTGTAGAGCTCTGTCTCTTTGGGGCACATAGTTATGATTTACTGTCTGTCCAGCTCCGAGCTTCAACTTGTAGAGACAGGCTATTTGTAGGGACAGGCTAGCTTGAACCTGATTCTGTCCCTGCTACACCTGGCCTCAGCCTCATTTCTTAATACTTCGAGGCTTCTCTACCTGTGGCACCATGGCGATGGTCCACTGCTTCCCTTGGTCCTCGCTCCAGCCTGACTGATGATATCCCAGATGCCACATGTAAGCTGATCTTCAGCAAGGTGCATGTGAGCTACCTCTTACCTTCTGGATTGGAGTCTGCCCAGGATGAGGTGAATCTGGCAGGTGACACTTAGTGGGGATCAGGTCGAATGGCTTAAGTTCTCCAGGTTATTGATGCTATTATATGCGGTGGTCTGCCACAGCTCAATTTTCTGAGGACCCGATGAATTTATGTCTAGGCTCAGTCCTAACAGGCAGCAGGTAGATGATAGTGGTGTGCTCAAGTCACCTTTCCAAGGTGAGATGCAATCTTTGATGGATTAAGGGCAGGTCTGAGGGCTTGGCATCCAGGAAAAATTGAGGATCATCCCTAACTATGGACCAAACAGGCCATACCTGGTTGTTTCCCCAAGGGAAGCAAAATTGTGCTCACAAACCCTGGAACTCTCCCACTGACTTAAAAACCAGTAGGGACGGGATCAGCTTCAACTACCTGTTTTCCAGGCTAAGTTGATGAGCTTCATATCACCTATAGCACAAGCACCATCACTAATAACTTGATCCCTTTTGGTTACAGACCTTCTAATTTCACGGAAGATACGTGTTTGAGAAGTGAGACCAGTATGGGAATGCTGCCCTGCCTGTCTCCCAAACTGCTTTAAGGCTAGGTCACCTGGTCATCACCTGCTGGAAAAAAAAAAAACCAACAAAAAAACCCAACCAAAGAGTAAGACATTTAGGTCTTCAGGAAAATAAAAAAAAGAATTTTAGAGGCCCACTTTAGAATAACAATGTTTAACATATTCCTGAGTAGGGAAAAGATACATGTTTGTATTTTTGCTCTGCTAATTTCAGAGGCTTTTGCTCTCAGCTCCCCATATATTCTTTCTGCTGGGCTCTTGTAGTTTCTTCTGTATCTTTCCTGCCCTTGCCTTTCCCTTCTCTGTCCGATATCCTAAACCAATTAAACTCTTGCAGAAAAAAATGTAGTGGAAACCAAGGACTTTTGCCAAATATGTTATTGTCAAGGAGTCAACATATTCTAATTGGACCTGCTTTGGTGACAAGTTCTAGACAAGCTCTGAGCAAGGCTTCACATGTCGGCTTCACGGTTTATTGGGACTGCAGCAATAACTGTGCTTCTAAATGGAAATAACTCTGTGTAGGCTCCTCAGATTGTTTCCATTCAGACTGACGCCTCCAGCTGCCCCCAAAAGCCAAGTTCCACAGCAGCAAAAAAAAAAAAAGCTTTATAGTCTTGGCTTTAATTAACTCCCTACAGCAAGAGCCACTTTGGCTGTAACGGGCGAGTAGCTTTCAGATATGCTATTTATCAGCTCCCTAAATGTAATCAGAGTCAGTTTGATCCAATTAGACAGTAGGCAGTACAGGACAGTACCACACAGCCTGCATGCAGCAGCACTCAGGACAAGGAGATGCCATGCTGAAAAACTGTGACCTTCCCATCTAGGATACAATGCCATCCTCCCTTCAGCTTCTGTGATTAAAGTGAAAGTCCTTGACGCCTCAAAAAGCACTTCAGTGTCTACCGAAGGCTGAGCCTCTAACTCTGTTGCATGCCATGTGGGCCAGCCTGACGTCTCTTCCAACCTGCAATGGGGTTTCTGGTGCCAAGACACTGCAATGTACCGGTCCTGTCCGCTCTGAAGGGCGGGTTGGTGCTCTCCTGCCAAGAGCATCATTCCCTTTCTGACTCTTGAGGACTTATCTGGGGGCCAGCTTGGGACCAGGGGAGGACTTTCTCCTTGTCAACCAAGACTGCAGTGGGCACACGAGAGATGTTGGAAAGGTCCAGTCGGCACATGGATGCTCCCTGTTGCGGTTTTGTGATGCTCTGCTAATTGTGCTCATGAAGGGACCAGCGAAACAGCTATTTCTCCTGTTCTCTGTGTGATCTCTTCACAGAAATGGATGAAAAGTGGAGGAAGGGATGTGTAACGGTCTGTGAATTGGGGTAATCATCTAGATTTAATCCCATGCTCTTTAATTTCATTGCTCAGGAGCTCTTTGCTGGTCTCAGTCTGGATCCTGCCCCTTTCCTAAAGCCCAGTCCGTGCCATCTCAGGCCAGACTTATAGGGCCAAATTGCATCCTCTTATGCCAGGAGAAGTCCAGAGTAAACTCCCTGGTAATTTCAACAGGAGCTAAAGAACTGAATCTGCAATGGAAAGCAGTGATTTCATGCTAAGCTTGCCCTAAACTGTCTGCACTATTGCACTATTAGGGGTTGTTTCCTTTCTCCCAAAACTGTTTCCTTCCCTGGCGATTAAACTGTTTAACACCCTGGATTAAATGAACAGCATTTTTCACGAGAAATAAGGGCTAAATCTGTTGCTTTTAGGGAAGCTGTTTACAAATTTCAGGGAAGGGTGGGCTTAAAAATTAAGCTTCAGGGTCTTTTGGAGTTTTCAACTGTGGTTTAATATTAATGGGAATTTATGAAAATGGTCAATGGACCTGGTAAGATTTTTGTCTGGGCCATAGTACAACTTCAGCTTGTCCCCCGTTACCTGGCGTGTTTCCAGAGAAGCTAAGAGCAAGCTTGCTCTGTACAGGCCCAGCTGTGCGATCCCTCCTGACATGACCAGGAGGGAGTTCATCTGCTCACAGAAGTCATTTCACCTTAATTACAGAAGCTCTGCTCCAAGCTGGAAGACAGCCTGGGTGTTTCTTGGGGACTCTGGGGGCTGCTAGGCCAATGGTAGGGAAAGAGCTTGACCAACACGCACGATGGGAGGTGCACCAAGATGCATGTGAGGCATAGGTGATACCAAATTCACCAGCCAGTGGTCCATGCTGGTGGGTGGTGTGGATGCTGCTGGGTGGCCAGTGAGACAGTGCTGGCCCGGGCTGGACAAATGGAAGATATGGAAAACAGATAGGGCATGCTTCTGATGGGGATGACTTTAGATGCTCTGGTGAAATCCTGCTTTGTTTTCCATTGCTGCTAAGAAGCCAGGGTTACATGGGACTATTTATGGGCCAAATTCTTCCCCCTGCGAGAGGAGCAGGGCCGGAGTCAAACTTCGCTGAGGCGTCCCCCCTTGGCTCTCCAGGCAGCCCTTGCTTTAAGGACCAACAAAGGCCAGGACTTGCCCTGCTGAGTCAGCAGATGTGTCCCTGTGCAGGGCCATGCACATGTCCTTCATGGCCCCCCGCTTCTGCTCACCAAACCTCAAAAGGCCACCCTTGGGTGCCTTGGAAGGAGGTGGTGCTGTGACTGGAGTGGTGGGGGCTTGAAGAGCTCCACTAGGCTTGGTGCAAGGCTCTGCTATGGGCGGAAGCAAAAATCCCAATGGGGTTTAAATAAAGCACAGCTATCCTGCCTTCCTCCTGGTGGTTACCAGACCTGTGGCAGCTCTGCTGAAGGCAAGCCCAAGCCTCATTAGCCAACCTACCTTTGCAGTTGTCTACAAAGTTAGATTTACCCAAGCCCAGAAGGTAGATTTGCCTTCTGCTCATAACTGACCTCTCCATGAGGTTTATTTGCCCTTCACAAACATGCCTGACCGCAGCTGAGTTTCACACTCTATAACCAAGGGGACATATCATCCACCACCATTACAGGAGCAAACAACACAAGAGGTTTTTCTTTAAAGCAGCATTTCATTGGGTGGAGTGCATGGGGGCAATGCTGCTGCTGCACAGCCATCACAGCAGCACCCAGCATCACCTTGAATGATGGTGTCATCCCTGAGCATCCGTGGTCATCAAACATCTCGAAACAAAATTTGTTGCAGCTATTAAAAGAAAGGACCTCTTGCAGTACCTTAGCTAACCTTATGGAACTTCACCTCCTCTTGCAAAGAAGAAATCAGCCGCCGCAGACCTTGCTTCTCTTTTCAGTTTTGGCTTGGAGGAGCTGAATCCATCCTACGTTGTTCCGTTGGGCTACGTGTAAGCCCGTTCCCCCCACAGACAGGCCGTCCTTCCCCAGAGCCACCTGTTTAATGCTGAATTCATTTACATTTCTTTTATGCGCTTGTGTTTTCTCCAGCAGACAAGCTATGAATTATTGCCTGATCTGCTTTTCTGTTGAGGAGGTTACAAGGGCCTAGTTAAACAGAAAAGAATATGCAAAATGAAAGATGACTTTCCACTTGAGCAACATTGAAGATTAGAAACACCAGACAGAAAGAAAAGAGCTTTTACATCAGTGCCTGCAAAGCTTTTTGCCCTGAGTTCAGTGTTTATAGAAAATGATCACCAAGCCATAAATTTAACTGAAAACCGACAGTCTGAATGACAGACGGGACGTCCCAGCAGTCAGCAGATACCATTCAGGTGAATACCGGTTTTGCATTCAGAGGTGGGTTTTATCCAGAACAGCAGGCTGATTGATGAGGATGTACCAACATCAAGAGTGCTGTCTGCTTGAATGATGAGGCGCCTGAAAGCAGTGGCTTGTGTTTGATGGATGCCAGAGATCAGATCCCGAGCAAGCAGAGAGGGTCAGGTGGGACTTGAGCAAGAAGACACTCAATGCTGCTGGAGATGCGCTGGTAGAAGAACTGAGAACCAGTGGGCACAGCTGAGGGGCTGGAATTGGGGATGGGGATTAGACCAGAAGGTGATCCAGGAGCTGCCTTGCTGATTAGCTCCTTGGAGTGTTTTCTGCTGCCTTCGATACATCAGGTGGGGAGTGTAGCTGAGAGGACTGCTTAGGGTGGGTGATGCCAAGGTTTGCTCTCAGTAGTTTGATCAGAGGTCAAAAGCACAGCAGATCAGAGAGACCGGGGTTCTTTTGGCACTGGGTGCAGTGGTGCTTGCAGCAGCAGCTGTGACCACCAGTGCCTGGGAGATGCTGTGATGGTACTGGGGCAGTGAATGCAAACCAGCACTGTGCTGGTGTTTGGCAGGAAAAGTCAACACTGAACACGGGTCTCATTTCCCACTGAATCTGTGCTTTCCACCAGATAAAACCAGATTAGCACCCCTGTGATGCCTGGGCTCCCGGGCTGCCATCCTGCTAGCCTGGCCGAGCCTGCGCCAGCCAGGGCTGCCCCATCCCAGTCCACGTGTGTCACCTTTTTCTCCTCTGTACCCACTTCTTTCTCCTCTGCCCACAGCTCTGAGCACCTGTGATGAGCTTGTGAGCCAGAGTGCTGCTCTCTCCCTCTTTTTTTTTCCCCTTTTATTTTCCTTTTCCAGCTGTATCAGCCAGTCTAATAAAAGATATTGCCTCTCCCTATAAACCTTGCCTCTAGAGACTTAACCGCACTGAGGTTGCTATAACAACAACTGAGCTCTTTGCCGGCAAGAAACAGAGGAAAAAGGTACTGAGAAGACCAACAGAGAGCTCAGCAGAGAGACACCCCCCATCGCATTATCCCCGCGAGGGGTAGGATGTGGCACCACCTGGGACGAGGCAGAGGATCAAGAAGAAGGAGCATCTTGAGGGGAAGGAGGCATCTGAGTCCTGACGCTGCTTAGGATGTGCTGTAGGACCCTTCCCACTGTTCACGCAGAGCAGATCTCCTGGGTGAACCTTTGCCGTGTTCAGGTTCAAAACCATGCATTGCTTCCACACGGAAAGGCACTGGGTTGAGCATCGCTTGTCCCCAGTGATGGGGCTGCTCCCAGGACTCATTCATGGGGCAAAATTCCCATCCTGGCCAGGAAAGAGGCAGGTGACAAGGACTCTGATTAGGTGTCGGGGCAAACAGCGGACTTTCAGAGGGTAAATGGATGTCGTGTCCCTCTCCAGCTGTAGCTGGCCAGGAAAGGTCTTCCCCTGCCCCTGAGCAGAACCCATTTTAGCATCAGGAGAGGGTTTGCTGTGGTTTCTTGGGCTGAAAAGAGCCAGGGAGGGTTCAGGTGAGGGAGAGGAGGTGGAAACTGCTGGCAGCAGCACACAAACGCTTCGAGGGGATGCTTGTGCTACAAAATAGTGACTTCTAAGCAGGAAAAAAATGGTAGAAGAGCTTATCTGAAGTAGCTATAGATACCTACAGACAGGGACACTTCTCCATCCTTTTCTGTTCTTTTTAGCTGATTGCAAATGCCACAGTGAAGCTCTTCTAACTCCATCAGCTAAGGGTTTATGGGAACCAAATCTTCATTTTTCCCTCCCCAGTTATGGATTAGGGGCTCTGAATTGTTAAACAGCTGAGGATTGCCAAGAATAGAGAGTTTGTTAAGCACCCTGAGAGCTGGGCATTAAAGAAAGTTAAATTATTATTCTCGGATCCACTGCAGAGCTGAATATTTATGGCTCAATCTAATTTTCCAGAGTCTCATCATTTCTTATGTCAACTGTACTTTATAGAAATGTCCACAGGGAAGGAATTGACTTTTGTCCCAAGCCCAAACTAAACAAGCTCAAGCAGTGATTATTTGGGTTTTGAAACAGTTGGATAATTTAATCTCAACATCTATCGATCCCCTTCTGCACTGGAATCCTATGGCTAAACATCTGCAAGGCAATTAATAGCCTAGAGTACAAATTCATTACAGATTTATCAATAGGTACTGAGTTTTAGACTGGGAAAAAATTGTTTTTTAATCTGCTTACTTTGGGGTTAAAAAAAAAAGAAACGCAACGCAGCTGAAGGTACATTTAAGGCCATGAGAAACCTGCTCCCCGTTGCTGGCGTGGTTTGAAACGCTGACGCCTTTCAGTCGAAACAGCTCCTGGTGTGGGGCAGACAGGGGTGAATCTTTCAGCAAAAAAAACCCCAGTATTACCAGCCTTTAATTAAAAACTGAAAAAATGGCAGCAATGTCGGGTGTTGCTAACACCGGTCCCTGCCCTGGCCAGCAGCTGGGGCTGAGGTTTGCGGGTCCTTCCCTGCCTGCGCTCCCTCCTGGAGGCAGCTGCCTTCGGTGGTTAGCGAAGTGATTCCCATACCACATAATTAATTGGCTCAATCTGTTAATGAGGTTTACAATGTACTTTGTGGGCCATCTGGACAAAAGATGATTTGCGAGGATGACTGCAACATGTCCCTGCCTTTTATCCGCGGTAATGATTAAATATGGACTAATTACAGGGTGAGGGGGGACAAACCGGTTACAAAGAGCCGGGGCTCACCGTGATGGATCTATCAGCAATGAATAGGAACTGCAGCTAATAGGAAAATCTTTGCTTTTCTGAGGAGGACGGGGAGAGTCGATCAGAGCTGAGCGGCGCGGTGGGCCAGACCCCGCACTGGACTCACTGGGGCACTCTGGCCGAAGGCGACACGCAGGGAGCGGGAGGGATGCTGAGATGCAGGATGGCCGCAGGACCGGCCGACCCAGCTTCAGGCACAGCAGGTGCTTGACCTGCTCCAGCAGCTTCCCAGGTTTCCCCTTGCCAAAATTTGGCCCGTACTTCACCATTGTGGCTGGAAATCTAAAAGGCAGAAGGTTGTCAGGTGTTTTGAGCATTGCAATTCACCACATAGAATCATGGAATCATAGAATGGTTTAGGTTGGAAGGGACCTTAAAGACCATTGAGTTCCAACCCCCCTGCCATGGGCAGGGACACCTCCCACCAGACCAGGTTGCCCAAGGCCACATCCAGCCTGGTCTTGAACACCTCCAGGGATGGGGCCTCAACAACCTCTCTGGGCAACCTGTTCCAGTGCTTCACTACCCAGAGAGTGAAAAATTTCTTCCTAATATTTAATCTAAATCTACTTTCTTCCAGTTTGAAGCCATTCCCCCTCGTCCTATCACTACATGCCCTAGTAAAAAGTCCTTCCCCAGCTCTCCTGTAGGCCCCCTTTAGGTACTGGAAGGCCGCTATAAGATCTCTCTGGAGCCTTCTCTTCTCCAGGCTGAACAACCCCAACTCTCTCAGCCTGTCTTAATACAATAATCACCAGGTGTTTGGGAGATTATTTTAGTGCAGAAAAGAAATATTCCAGCATGGGGGTCATGCAGGGAAAGCGGGAAGAGAGTGTACCACGCAGCCCCAGAGAAATGTTTTCTCTTTGGCCCCCATCCTTGTCTCAGCCCCCAAATAATGTGATACTCATCTCATCCCCATTCGTCAGAGCTCATTTCCCTTGCAAGGAAATAAAAAGTGCTCAGCTCCAATTTATGCAGCAGGGGGATACGTGAGTGTCTGGAAGGGAATCAGCTCAGTCAATCATGTGCAATGTAAACCCTCTGTGAAAACACCCCAGATCCACTTTGCAAAACGACTCCAATAAATGACAAAACAATATGCATGCACTCTTAAGGAAGTAAGAGATTAAACAAAGACCTAGAGCTTATAATCATTGCTGCTCTGGGGTAGGAATAATTTACAGTAAAACAGACGCCTGCCTGAGGAGTATTCTAGCAGTTTTTGTAGGCTTTTCCCAATTCCCTTTCCTAGTCAATACTTCAAATTTGTTTGTACCCAGAATAATTAGAAAAAACCACCCACTTCTACTCACCAGTGCATAAATCTGCATCCATAGGCCATTAGAGAACAAATGGCTGCAGAATGACGGCACTTCAAATTAGCAAATATTTATTGCCTCTACAGCCAACAAGGCTTCTTCCAAAAAACTCTGAGCTGAGCACCCTTGTATCCACCAGTAAACACTCCTTTTTAGTACTTATATTTGAAAGTGGGGTTTTTTTTATTATTTTAATGTCAAAATACTCATCAGCAGAAAAAAAGACTCAGTAGCCCATTGTCAGACTGGGTGTGGGAACTGGTATTTATCAGCAATAGGAACATTGACTGACCTGACCCATGGTCCTGAAGTCTTTGGATCAGTAAGATTCTGGGGGCTCAGCCCCCCAGGAACACCAGCCATGTGTTAAACCAGCGCTTACAAGGACTAAAGCAAATACAAGGGTTTCTGCACCCCTCCAGCTCTGCCTTTGCCCCCCCCCCATCATTCACCAGGTTCTCCCCATCCAGCTGCACGTCTGCACCACGCAGAGTTTTGTCCAGCACGTGAATGATGAGCTGCAAGTACGAGTTGCCTTACGCTGCAGCTCTAATGCCTATTTTTATCTCCCTAATTCTCACCAGGCTTCCTATTAAAGCGATAGGGATGCTTAATATGGGGCTTAATAATTCTTTGAGGGGTCGAGCGATTTGAAATGAGCACCTCTCCCTGCGGAAAGCGGCACTTTGAGCTCATCGCTGCCTCTTCCCACTGCGCTGAGAATGAATGGTGTTTTATTTATAGGCAAGACACAAAGCTGAAGGCCCAGGATGAGAGCTGCCAGCTCCAGAGACAGAAATAATATCTGTGATTGACCTAAATGTCCAAGGCAACCGCTGACAGCCCAAACACAGCACAGGAGCGGAGCCTTTGACGAATAAATGGAAGGAAATTTATACCCAAGGCTGCAAGAGAAGACCTTGGGAAATAAATACCCTCAGCCTTTCAGCAGCAATCGCTGAAGGTAGACGACCGGATTGCGTCCCACTGTTACGCCAACCTCCCTGAGCACGGCAGAGAGCCTCGGGACCAAAGCCTGTGACTTGACAATTTGCAAATGCCAGAAGAGATCCCGGAGTGGCATTTTCATTCTTAAATTTTACACGAGCCAGCCCGCGCTCAGAAATATCCTGGGTTACAGCAGTGGGAGGCTGTGACCCTGGAGAGCAGCCCCGGTAGCTGGCCACAGCACAGCGGGGAGGTGCCGTCAGGCGGGTGAGTCCTACGCTCAGCAAACAGCCGCCGGTAAGCGATGGGTAGTGCCCGGGCACCAGGCGTAATGCCTCAAAATCCTCATGCATCAGGGTTCGGGCCAAATGCTGCTGGAGGAAACTTTCTGGAGGCAATTCACCAACAGATCTGGGGACATCTGGGACTTTCCAGATTCACAGACCAACCCTGGAGCTTATTTATTCCCCATATCCCATCCTTACCCCTTGAATCTTTCCCCACCCTTGACAAAAAGCAGCATCATCTGCTGAAATCTCTAAGCCAGGGTGCTAAAACAGCAGAGCAGCTGGAGAGCTTTGCTGTGGCTGTGAGATGTGATGGCCACAGTCGTGGAAAAGACCCTGGGGCTGAACAGGGACCCTCAGAGATAAATATACCTGTGGCTAAGAGCTGGTGGGGCAACCCGAACACGGAGGGCTGTAGGGAACATATATCCTGAGTGGAGAGCAAGGCTGTGTTCATTTTCTGCGCTACCAGGGGAAGCTGGCAGGTGTCACTAGCAAGAAATACAATTGAAAAAAGGACATACACGTTCAGTTCAGATTTCTGAATCAAGTGTTCACTGCTGGGTTGGGGGGTGCACGTTTGGCATAGCACAATACTGGGGGTAAATCTACATGTCGCACAAACCAGGTTAGGCTCATGGTTTAGAGACGGCAGAGCGCCGTCTCATCTTCTGTTCCCTACTGACGTTATTGTCCACAAATGGGATTTGCCTGATATTGACAGTCCAGATGANGTCACACAAACCAGGTTAGGCTCATGGTTTAGACACGGCCAGAGCGCCGTCTCATCTTCTGTCCCCTACTGACGTTATCGTCCACAAATGGGATTTGCCTGATATTGACAGTCCAGATAAAGGAAAGGACGGAGGAAAAGGAAAAGGTGGCAGTGGGCTCCGAGCACCAACACAACACTAAACCTGCATTGCCGGGGTAAGCAGATGCCACAGTTCTCCTACAAACTTACCAGCAAATTGTGAGCCGCTGCTGACAGAGCAGCTGAGACAGACACACTTCTAATACAGCCCAACCGGAGCTCAAGTGAGTTAGCCCATGGCCCTGGCACTCACTTTCAGCTGGTCTTAGTCCACCCCACTGCCAAGAGGATGGTCCTGCCTCCACTACTCTAGCTGTCCCCTTCTTCGGATCAACACTAGAAACCTGATCTGGCTGAAAAATCTGATCTGATCCACTTTTCTCCTCCAAAAAAAACCTTAGTTTCCTGCTGGATCAGTTCCCTACTCTGTCCCACGATTGCTACTGCCAGTGACAGGGAGGGGCAGGAACATGGCACCGGCCATGAGAGCCCTTCCCACCTTGGTGCAGGCTTCACTCCAGGCAGGAGCATCCTCTAGCTCAGCGCCATGCTACAAATCAATGGGATCATGCAGCTCACGGCTGTGCAGAGCGATGCTAGAGATGGGATACACGGGTGGCTTTGCTGCTGACCCTTCCTGCTGTGGACATCCAGCAAGGAAAACNCTGTGCTCTGATCTGTGGTTATTGCACACAATTTCCCCCTCAACTGCTCTGACGAGTAATAGAATTATCCTCCTTCCCCAGCTCCTCGGCCAGGAGCTCTCTGGCTTTAATTCAGTGATAAATCTTTGCTCCATGGAGGGAGAAGGGCAAGAAAGGGGGGGGATTGAGCGGTATAGTCACAAACAGGGAGCTGATAAATGCTAATGAATTTACAGGGATTACACCAATCCTTCAGCCGACATCGGAGAGCCACATAGCTACACAGACCCATGCGATCTGCCTGCATTTGACTGCAATAAATAATTCAAAAGATGGGCAATTTGCCCTTTTGCTGTAATTAATTACAGTTGGCAACAACAACAAGCCAAGGTAAACATGTCACTTGGCTGCAGGTGGATGGACGTGCTGTGACCCCGTGCCAGCTCGAAACCCAGTGAGCACTTTGCCAGGGCTGAGCCATCCCCTCCCGGGTCCCCGGGGCTGATGCTTGGGGGGCAGCAGGGGCTGGGAGAGGGGGTGCTGGTGGCAGTTGGCTCCTAGTTATTATGGTCTGGCCCAGGAAAAGGCCACAGGACCCGGTCTGTAGGAAGGCTATGAGATGCAGCGGGTTCTGTCACGGTCGCGTTTCCCCCAAGAGCCGGCCAACATTATTTTCTTTTTTTTGTTTTTTTTTTTCCCTTTTTCAAGACGATGCAGGCAAAAAAAGGCTGCCGGCTCTTGCCTACCGCGAGCAGAGGTTTGGGCAGCAGAGGGAGCTCGCTCCTCTGGTATGAGCAATTTCTCAGCTGGAGCTGTGATTTGCCTGTCCTGAGATTGTGGGTGCTCTGCAGCGGGACGAGCCTGCGGGACGGAGGGCTGCCAGCTTACCCATGGGTGGGACAGGTGTGCAACATCTGCAGCATCTTCTCAATTTTGGGTAGATCCCGACCATCTCCATGTTTAACGGCTGTTTCTTGTGACGTGGTTGTGCCGCCTAACATAATGCGCCCGTGAAAGTCCCTGCCCCAGAGAGCATCCTCCAGGGTTAGAGCTCAGGGAGACTTGGCCACCAAAATACCCAGCCCAAATGACAAGCTTGAGCTCTGCAGGTTAAAAGCTGAGCTCCAAAGGGCCCCACTGAGGCATGTCATGCCTGACCCCATGTCAGGCAATGGGGATGTCACCGTGACAGGTCACCCCTGCTCCTGCCAATGCTGGTGTTCTGGACAGATGTGGCCATGAGTGACAGATGTGGCAGTGCCAGAGGAGCTTTGCCTTCCTCCCTTGCCCATAGTCTCACTGGACCAGTGAAAAAAGGCCAACTGGGTACCAGGATTTTGAAGAGGGATGCTCTCCACGGAGAGATTTGCAAAGGACAGGAATAATCTAAAAGCTTTTTTGTGTGTCAGGTCACCATTAAATGGCTTGAGATTGAAGGGCAAGATAGTCTGTTATTGTGTCTTTCAGTACTTTGAAAAGCCTTTTTAATATAACTTTTTTTTTTTATGCATTGACATTAATTTCAAGATGCAAGAAGCACAAGAAAGCAGTTTTCCTTTTTTTTTGTCCATTTTTTTCTTCTTTTTAACTGTGCTGGTTTAGGCTGGGATAGAGTTAATTTTCTTCACAGTAGTTTGTACGGGGCTATGTTTTGGATTTGTGACCAAAACAGTGGTGATAACATAGGGCTGCTGTAGCTGTTGCTGAGCAGCGCTTACACAGCAACAGGGTTTTTCTGCTCCTCACCCTGTCCCACCAGCGAGTGGGCTGGGGATGCACAAGAAGCTGGGAGGGGTCACAGCCGGGACACCTACCCCCAACACACCAAAGGGGTATCCCAGACCATACGGTGTTGTGCTCAGCAATAAAAGCTGGACGAAGACGGAGGGAAGGGAGGATGTTTGGAGTTATGGCAGTTGGTTTCCCAAGTCACTGTTAAGTGTGACGAAGCCCTGCTTTTCTGGGAATGTCCCAACACCTGCCTGCCGTTGAGAAGTGGCAAAAATTCCTTATTTTGCTTGCTTGTGCACGCAGCTTTTGCTATTAAACTGTCTTTATCTCAACCTATGAGTTTTATCACTTTTACCCTTCTGATTCTCTCCCCCATGCCACCGCGGGGGGGAATGAGCGAGAGGCTGCATGGGGCTGAGCTGCCCACTGGGGTTAACCCACAACCTTTGTCAAAACCAACCTCCATTCCCGCTATTTTCAGTGTTCCTGAGCACACATTTGAGTTTTTGTCCCCCATCCCTACCCACACACGATCACCCGCATCCCGAGTTCCAGGTGAAGAGCTGCGGGCAGCTGCGCTCCTCCAAGCTCAAACGCTATTCCAGAGCATTCCCTGGAAGACGCGGTAGATGGCACTGCAGATACGATATTCCGGGTCTAAAACTCCACTCCTGAAGTTAAACTAAAATTAAAAACCTGGAAAAGTTCAGGAGAGCTTTAAGCCTCTTAATTTAAATACAGATGCTGAACGTCTGGAAGAAATTCCTGACATTTGAAGCTGCTTTTCCCACCTTGTTCAATGAGAAAGGTCCCTTCCCTGAGTTATCAGCACAGTTTGAGCGTGGGATCCCTGAAGGAGCAGCAGGTAACCAAACACAGAGAGATTTGAGGGAAGGCAGGTGGAGAAAAGGGCATGGCCGATTTTATTATCATTAATAATAAGGAATCCTTCTCTCAAAAACTTCTCGGCCCAGAAAGAACCTAGAATAAAGCTCAGTGGAGAAATGGCATTGGATGTGGGTGCTTTTCTGGTGTTTTTCAGCTCTGGCTTGGCTTCGGGGAGGTGCCACATCCCTGACCCATTTTCTTTAGAGCTGCATGCAGGAGTCTTCTCAACATCTTCTCAGCATTACACGGCCACCGAGGCTGCTGCTCTGTCCCAGTGGCACCGTCGTGGAAATGCAATAGGAGGCACTGCTGGTGATAGAGGATTGATAAAAAATAATAATAATAAAAAATTTACGTCTAATTGATTCTTAAATCCTGCTGAATTGCTGAATGGATCATATTGGTGTATGCAGTCATTTCAGGTGGAGAAACAGCAAGACTTGGATTCACTGGAGGGTGTAGCTGTTGACTCCAGCAAGAACTTGTTCCCTTTTCAAGTGCCTCTCCAGAAATCCTACCTTTTTCTTGGTTTCCACTTTTTTCCTTGCGAAGTGCAGTGATCTTCATGTGTTTCCTACAATGTAGGTCAAAAGAGTCTATCCCGCATTTCTGGGGCACAAGAGTTAAAACTACTTATAAATACTCTTTAAAAAGTGACACTTAAGGACTTTTTAAAGCAAATTACGTGTTAAATAAAACTAAAGGCAACACGTAACATTTAATTTTTTAGTCTGTTATTAAGCTCTTCAATCTCACAGGGAAAAAAAAGAAAAAGACTACTATCCTGATAGGATATTGGCTTATTTCTCCATATTTATTTAGCCTTTCTCTTGCTTGGTGCAAGTGTAAAATGATAAATACATCAGGCAAAAGGTATAAAATCATCTGTTACTAAACCAAAGTCCTCTGAAAGTAAATTTGTCTCAGGTAAAGTCCTTCAGGAAGCAGTACAGGGAAGACTATTTTTGACTCTCAAGGCTGCTCCCTTGTTCCTCACTCAGGCTGTATTTTGGGAAACATTTTCAGAAATGTCTGATCTGGTCTGAGAGAGCTTTGAGGTTAGAGGCACCCAAATCCCTCTGCGGTGCCATGGGAGAAAAGCCATGGGAATGGTTTCTTTGTGGATAAACTATTAATATCTGGGTTTAGGTAGCTCTCCTGGGGCTCCAGCAGAAGAGGAGAGATGCTGGAAACCACAGGACCACATGGCACCTGGAGGTTAGCTGTAGGTAGAACCGGTTGTGATTTTTCTTGGATATAATATACAGACATTGGCAAAATGGTTAAACTTTTGTAGACAAATGGCCTTCAACACACCTTGAACTCCACGTTTGTCACCACCATTGACCAGAGACCGCTCTGGAGACTTTCCTTTGGTTTCACATAGCTCGGGATCAGGCATGAAAACAGTGCACAGTACCTGCCACACACACACAGGGGCACGCTCACGGCTTTTATAGTGTTAATACCTTCAATGTTGCAACAACTTGAGACTTTCATGCACAAGGAATCAACTCCCTGGAGGAGTTGTCCAGGGGAACATTTATTCCTTGCTTTGTGTGGGATACAGAAAGAAAAAAAATCCGTGTTTCTGCATATCCATCGGAAACTGGAGCTGCTAAGTTATAAGGAGAACATACCAGCAACCTTGCTGCAAAGGTTATGTACAACCTTCAGGTCTGTGCGTGCTTTAGCATGTCTGAGGGAGGCTGGATTATAAATGTCTGTTCTTCACAACACCTCTCTGTGCATGTCAGTGGCAAAGGCAATAACAGGACATTTTATATTCTTCAGGTTACGTCCTACTTCAGTGACCCAGGTGCAAGAAACCTGATATTAAGTAAGCTGGGGAACTTGTGTTTCTCTCTTAATGGGATTCTGGCTGTCATTAATCCTTTACCGAGATGTGTGTTACCAGAAGAAGGCATGTGTAATCAGCAAGACTGATGTGCTGGTTTTTGGATGAACTATGTTCAGTTGCCATGGTGTGGAAGGCCCTGCTGGGCTCATTCGCTCCGCAAAACCGGAGCCAGGAGCCATCCCCAGTGCAGAGGGGATACCTGGGGAAGGCAGCGTGTGCCCCTGTCCTTTGGCTGGAGGACGGAGGCACGGGCAGGTAAGGTGGATGGCCAAGGATGCTCTGCTGCAAGGGGGCTCAGAGCTCTTCAGTGGCACTACGTGGAGACGTCCCACTGTGTCATTCATTTCTGATACGTAGTTTTTAGAAAATGAAGATCCCCAGAAGTAAGAAGTGAATATTATTGGGGTTTTTTCCCCTCACTAGGCAAAAACCACAGTGAAATTCTTCCTGTGCTGCAGGCCAGGAGCAGTCAGGACAAGAAGAGCCAGTCGATGTGGCAGGGGGCAATGGGACACTGGCTCATTGCTGGTCCCACACAGTAGCCCATTGCCCAGGAGGATCCTGAGCCTAGCACAGCGGGATGCAGGATTCGGCACCTGCACACGGCCTGGCACAGAACCACTGGGTCTCTCGGTGTTCGTACAGCACCTTATGCCTCTGTCCCTCTCTGCAGCAATGGGGAATGTGACTCAGCCTCGTCTCTGTAGAGCTGTTCAGCTCTCCAAGCTGGATTGAAGGATGCTGGTGGGAACCCAGAGGGACAAGAGGTGTCCTGCTTTTGTCCACCAGTCACTCAGATGGTCCCCTCCAGGTTGCATCCATGTAGGATGCCGAATCCCATATTCAGCCATGGTGGTGAACCTGCTGCCCTAGACAAGGTCAGAGAGGCGGCATGTAGCTTTTGATCTTCCCTCCTATTTTCTCTCTGAACCTTGATTTACTGCCAAAATGTTGTGATTGTTGTGGAGAAAAAAGGCCATTTTGCTGAAAACAAAACTGTCTGCAGGGATACGAGCTCTCCAGGACCACTCTCCCCAGAGAAGAGGCTTCCCACCTGAGAGGGAGGAGCGGGATAACCGGGGCTGGGGGTGTCCGGGGGCACCGGGCGCTTTGTCAGGTGTCAACGAGAGCTGAAGATGGACCCATAACGGGGCCCCTGAGCACAGGACACCTGGGCACTGCTCGGTGGGCGTCCCTGCTCTTTTCCCCCCATATAAAATTCGCAGAGTCTTGGGGAACGCAAGAATCTTTCAAAGCTCAGAACGATTTGCAGGAACAGAAATCCGTTTCACATCCCTTTTATACACATCAGCCTTCTCACAGGGGTTGTTTAAGGCCTCCCAAAAGCTTCTGTACAGCGGAGCCGCTGCTGCAAAGGCAGTGATATCCAGGAGGGTGACATTTGCGCTGAGGTGTGCTTACCTCTTCGTTGTGTACAACAGCAGAGAGTAACTAAATCAAACCCGCAGCAAAATTCCCAGTCCCATGCACACGGTGATCAAGGGGAATTTAGGGGCTTGCTGCACCTCAAATAAGACAATAAAACTCCTTATCCTGCGTAAAGGTCCTGAATACAAACCCAAAAATTTGCTGAAATTCCCCTCCAGCACTCCTGTGTTTTAGCCAGCGCATTAACAAATATTTAACAAGCCTGGAAAAAAAACCCAAACAAGACAGAAACAATTAATAGGATTTAAAAAACATCTTTAAGTACTTAAAGAGCAGCTTACAATCAATTGAAGACCTCATAAACATGAGAACATAAACAACATCAAAAAATTCCTGCATATTATAAAATGATTTGCCGTAGAGTGGCTTGCGTGAAGAGATTAGACATGCTTTGCAGCATAAAACATTATTCTGTAAAGGCATTATGTTTCAGCAAACACATCACGCTAATTGTATTAGAGGAAGTTCAGGTGAAGCATAATTCCTGGATTAGAAAATCGAAGGCACAGGTTAAACAATATGTGTTGGTCAGACTGCTTGAAATTTGCTGGCAGATCTTAAACGGGGTTGGGGTTTTTTTTCTACATTGATTGAGTTACTCATCTTTTTTTTGCTAGACTTTAAGATCTGTTTTTTTAAAGGTACTAAAATTTTAAGCAACTTTAAGCGGTATAACGGAATATATTACATATATGAAAGTAAGAAACATATTTTGCAGTTATTTCAGATATTTAAACAAACCAACTAATTACAGAGTTGAAAACTGTTTCTAACATTGCTGTTATTCTAAAAATATTCCCCCACTGGCAAACTGTTCTAATCCACTAAATTATTTCTCAGATCTGAAAATAATTAACGCATACTACAGGGTACATATGCAGAATACAAACACTATAATAATTCAGAATATATTTTTGGCCAACGACAGATACGATCCACAGCTGAATGCCGGAGCCGGGCGATGCACCGTCTGTGTCGGTGAATTTTTCCAGCAGTGGTGTGTGGGGTTTCACACGCGTGTGCGGAGCGGCTCTTTGCATGTGCTGGCACTTATCCTCGGTGCTTTTAGATGAGCCAGCGTTAGCAACCTATAACTTTTTAAAAGAAAGCCCCCCCGCCCCCCACACCCGCCCTCCTATAGCCAAACATCACGTCCAACCTTCTCAGCTGGAGAAGGAATAAAAATCTACAAACACTGTGAAATAATCTGTTTTTATTAAGTTAGCAATGCTGACTGTAGGAGCCGTGGGATGCAAAGAAGAAATTAATTCTGGTGTCCCCCCCCCTATTTTTCGACAGGGAGCACACGCACAAAGACAAGACTGAGCCACCCTGCAAAATAAAAAAAACCCCAGACTTTGTCTTGTCAAAAAGATCCTGATCTGGTTTTGTGTGACAGGAACCTACAATAAATAAAAAAAAAGGATCAAACATAAGAAAGAGAAGAAAAATGGCAGTCACCCTGGGAGGAAGCTTCCTAGCGTATGATAAATTGGAAAATGGACATACAGAACATGCCGACATACATTTTTAATGGCCCAATTGCTCAATTAATTCTTTCCCTTTTCCCTTTTTAATGTGAAAATCGTCATAATTCCTCCCAGATTAGTATAGATACAGGCCGACAGTCTCTCCTGCTCAAGGTATTTGCAGGACATAATTCATTCATAAAGCCGTAATGCACTCATCTATCATCCGAAATATTTTTTTTCCTTTTTTTTTCTTTTTTTTCTTTTCCTTTCCCCCTCTCCCGTTTGTGCTTGGGGCTCTCGCTGAGTCTCTGGGCACTGATGTATTAGCTGGCATATGCAAGCTATGAATTATCAACTGAAAGGAGTCAATTATCCACTCTAAAAATGAGTGTCTGGGCACCAATAGCCTGAGGGGCCTTTTTTGTATTTACGAAATGATTTCATGGCAAGTAGAGGTGTGTGTGGAAGGGGGATGGAGGGGGGGGGAGAAGGCAAAGGGTGGGGGGTTCTTTTTCCCCCTTTTTCCTTGTGTCCACCCCTTAACCAGAGCAAGGCGAGAAAAAAAAAATTAAAATAAAATAAAAAGAACATTTTGAACTTTCAAGGCAATAATCCATTTTTATATACACTGACTTTTAGGAGTGATTTCAGCTGGCTGGAAAGGAGGCTCGTCTGGTGGCCATATTGCCTGAGCTTCTCCTCCTCTATCTGGTCTCAGCTCAGCCTTCAATCAAACCCGGAGCCCTGGCTGACTTCAGCTGCTAATAGACTGGATAGGAAATGGGATATTGGATAGTTTCTTGGTCCCCAGTCACTGGCCGTGTGCCTTGTCATCTCCGCAGACATTGATTTCTCCCTCTCTGCCCCCCCACCCCCCCTCCACCCCCTGCTCTGCTACGGGGCTGTGGCCCACCAAGAGGTAACACCGCATCAGCAAACCTTGCGTTGAGTTACGCTTAGGGAAATGAGGTCATTAGACGGAATTACAGCGGGGTTTGATAGCTCGGTAATAGGTTTTAATGATGGAATTTAACATAGGACCCCCACTAGGGACAAGGCTGATATACATCCAGACAGGTCACTTAATAAACCTCCACTCAGCACTTGAGTTGAGGAATTTAGGAGGCTCTGAAAACACAGCCCTTCTTAACCAAACCAATACATCACTGGCAAGTAGTCTCTTTGGAAGGCTTTTTATTGTTATTTTTGAGGTGTTTGATTGACTTAAAACATGTCGTTTCTTTAAATATGCACATTTATTTTACCAGATGCATTTTTGAGGAGGGTTTCTTTAGGCAGCAGATGTTTTTCTCAGACGTGAACGGGCTGTTGTGCTCTTGGATGCTAAAGAGCTCATCTGATGGTGCGGTAAATTGTTTGGAAGTTTGAAGAGCTTAGCTGGCCTTTAATGTATTTGTTACTGACAGGTAAATTGCAGGTTAAGTGCAAAAGCAGCATTAGCCGAGGAGTCCTGGCTTCCACAAATCTACCTTGGCCTCTAATCTGAATACAAAAGGAAGGAAGGAATTAAATTTGACCCCTCGAATGTGCTGTTCACTCAATCCCAGACTTATTTAGTAAGCTCCTTTAAGGTGCTCCCTGTTTGTTCTGGCCCCATCTCAAGCAGGTACAAGAATGCCCACAAAAGAGGACTCTTTGCAGGTAGCAGAGTGGATCAAAGCCGGAGCCATTGCTTTGTATGTCCCAACAAAGCCGAAGGTGCAGGATTGAGGCTCTCTTGAAGGACAGTTCATTCAATTTGCTCTCCAAAGCCTATAATACCATGATAACTGCTGCAGATCTGCACGCTCCCCAAGCATGGGAGTCCCCTGAGAGCCACCAAGCCTCATGCCAAGTGGCAGGTCATTTATCTGCTACGTCAATCCTCGAATCAAGCGCAATGGAGGTGTCTATATCCACGATTCCCTGTCCAGGGGGTTGAAAGTTGAAGTTTGCCATAGAGGGACTTCACAGCAGGGTGTTGCTGAGCAAAGGGCACTGCGGTTGAGCCGCGGAGATGATACGTGGCTTGTAGCTCTACGATTTGGTCTTTCCTTGTTTGTTTTTGAACCTTAGCTGCAAACCCCTGTGTTAACAACTGCAATGTCCTCTATACATTGCAAATGAGAGTCTCTAAATAGGAAAGGTGAGAAGAAAAGGTCTAGCAGCTGGGGACAGTCTCCCAGGACATGGAAGAAGCAGATTTTATTGACTGCTCCACCGGCATATTTGTCTATTATGGATTGCTCAGCTGAAGGCAATCTTCAAAAAGCAACCAGGTGATCTCCCTACATTGTCTCCATATTCCGCAGAAAAGGAAAGAGGCTCTTCCAGAAGGTACTTCAGAACCAGATTAGACATCTATCCATCAATGTTCATGAGAAATGCTTCCTTCATGGTGTTTGATGTCCAGTTTAAACTTATTTCTAGGCTTCCTTGACAACCAAGGAGGCTGATTTGATGAAAGACTGTGGTGAGCTGATCCAAGCTCACCTTGAAGTGGGTGCATATTTCAATAGGGGGGACACCAGTTTATGGTTAGCTGCCAATAGGTCCCACCACCCAAACCCATCTTCCCCTCGATTATTTGTGTAGTAGTGCTACCATTTCCCAAAGGCATTTCCAGAGTCAGCAGTAATGTTTAATATTCATATTACAAAACTTGTCAGTGACACAAATATTTCCACCATCCTGGGGCACCATCCTGGAGAGTCCAGGATTTGAAGCTGTTGTACCTTCCCTGGCATGTTGGAGGTTCATGCAGTGGAGGTGCAGATCCCTAAACAATTTTCTTGGAATAGAGGCTGCAAGGGTCTCCGTGTGGGCAGTCAGTGGGTCCAGGAGGACATGGGCCTGCTCACGCCTGCTCTTCTTTGGCCTTCAGTAACCCCAGCCACAAGAGGATGACAAGTGCTTTCATGGATGTTTTGAATCAACTAAATTTGACTTTGTCTCTCTTGTTGTTACCACCTACTAGCAAACCACACCACTGCAGAGACCCCGATCTTCCCTGTAGTTTAACCTTTTTCTTCTTCTTCTTTTTCCCGCTTTTCTCGAACAAAGGTGTCATAAGCGATTTGCCAGCTCAGATGATATTTGCTCCAAGTGTGAGCTATGTGGGCTGTGGAAAGCTGTCTGTTTAATTTTGAAATCCCTGATGAAGCTAAGAAACAGGGCCTGGAACAAAGAAGAAACTGCCACTTTTTGGCAAGAGTGTGCTGATTTACAAAGGGCATCCTTCAATTATTTAAGGAGCAGTCAGCAGTGCCATAACTTTAAGTATGAATCAAGTGGCATGACTGAAAAATTTGTCACAGTGTGTTAGATCAATGGTAATTACCTTACTGACATGAGTACTGTTATTATTTTACAGGGCTGCAAACAGGATCATGGACGTGAGGAAACACAAACTGCACTGTGATCAATACTCTCTGAAATATGACTCTCCGCGGCCCAAAATGGAGTTTTCGAGCCAGGCAAACCATTATAGACTGATTCTCTCTCCCTGCCTTTAGATGGATACCCTGAAGTAAAACACAGCAGCAATTGGTCAACTTGTTTCTGGCTTTGAACAGGCAAATAGTCACTTATTATTTTTAAGGACAACTATGTGCAAATAAAAAGTCTGTGCAGCCAAACTCCGGGTGAAGAGAGAGCTGTGGAGGGGGCGTGGAGAAGGAGGGCTCTGGCTCGCGCTGTGTGTGTTGTTTAAAACCTAAGACTAATCTTTCTGCTGCAGCACACATTTAGCACCAAAGGTTTTCAGGTTCTCCCCCACCTCTGATTTCAAAGGGTTGTGGGACTCCTGATCACTTGACATCACAGCCTGGATCTACGGGATGTGAAAGCTTTCCTGTATTTCCTCTCTGGACAGCAATACATGACACTGGGCAACGTGGTGGGTGCCATGTCCTTTGGTGGCTAAAGGGGGTTGTGCACTTCGCTGCAGTGTTTGATGAGATGTCCATGGCCAAGTTGGGCACCAAGTGTAAGGTGAACAAACAGGTTGGCTGAGTAGAGGGCAACAGATGGTGGAGGTAGAATCTGAAGCTATCGCCTCTCTTCAGCCAAGGCCGCTAAGGGTTGTATTTCCACTGATTGAGGACACCATGTCTGGCATGTCTATAGACATGATGCACAGCTGTCCGTCATATAAAGTGTGTACAGGATCATCAGTGTACAACCCCGGGAATGTGCTGGAACTCTGGTGCTTTTTGGGGATTGCTTGTTAGTATAGTGCCCACAGCCTTGCCAAAGATTTAGATACTCTCCTCAGGCAAGTTCTAGTAGAAGGGACGGTGTTGCCAAATATATGAATGAGAACTTGTTCAGCTTACATGAAGGAGATGAAGAGTTCTCAACTAGAGATAAAATGGACATACACTGGGTAGACCTAGGATGTTTGTCAAGTTGAGCAGTTAGCTGGCCATAGACCAGCATGAAGGATGCCAGGATGAAGAGGGGGTTAAGTGAGAAGTTTATATGGCAATGGAGCAGGAAAGCACGGAGGAAGACATTTGCTTGAGGTATGAAGAATGAGTCATTGTTTGTGACCATGGAGAAGAGAGCTTGCTGAAAGGTCATTTCTGGTGGTGAAACAGGGAGTACTACTTCGGCCATACTGGGCAGGCAGCAGATGGACAACATCCCAAACACAGTGACTAGATACCACCAGAGAAAGCAGTGAACAACCAAGACCCACCAATGGCAGATCAGAGTTGAAAAGGTGACCTGAAAATCAATCAGTTAGAGATAACCACTAAGTGGATATGAAACACTATGCCACACTGTGAAGAGGTGGAGCAAGAGAAGGCCAAAAGTGAAGGCCACCAGCAAGACACGGGAATATTGCATTTAACCCAGGGCTTTCAGCCTCACTCCTCACCCTAAAACATGAGCACGTGGGAATCTGATAACAAATGAAAATTCAGTGCTGCTGGCTTCCATATTTTGAATAAATAAAAGAGCAAACTGATGAGGGACACAGAGAGAGAATTGTTGCCATGCTGCCCGACATCTAAAATATCATTTATAAAACAATGAAAAGTAAGAAAATAGAGAGGACTACTTGGGACTATCTGAATTTCTGACATTTCTATTCTTCTTTGGCGCTGTTTGGAAGTCTTGGTCTTTTTAGCAAGAAGGCTAAAGCATGTCTTTGGGTTTACTTAGTGCCATTTTGTCATCTTAGTCTGTCTTGTTTGAATCCCAGAACATCATAAAGAATGAATTTGGTCCAGTTTTCACTCATTAACGTTTTATCCCCTTTGTGTGTGTGTTGAGAAGATGAAACACTTGAATGGCACATGATGCTAGGACATTATCAGATGAGAAACAAATGTTGAGTGCAATAGGAAACAGCAAAAATGAGCAGTGCCTCTTGTGAGGTGAATAGTTCAGAAGTGGCTATGTATTATTTTGGAAAGGGTCACAAATTAAGGTGTAAATTCATGTACACCTTAAGTTGTGACCTCATAAAAATGATCAATGGTTAATGGTGCAGATAACAGGATTCATAAGGGAAATTTATTGGCCACTTTTGTGAAATAAATATATTTATACCATACCAGTGGGAAATAAAAACACATCAATAAATCATATAATATCTACAACTATACTAATAGCATGAGTAGCTGTAGGTATAACCAACATTTTTAGACCTGCAGACACCCCCTCTGGCATGGTACAAATATAATACATGTTAGCAACAAAATGTGCTTCGGTAAGAGACAGCCATGTATATCCCACTTGTGAGTTATCTAGGCAGGCACCCCTCATGAATTATACTCCCCACCCCCCAAAACATGAGCCATGGAACGGAAAAATAGATACTCCACAACCTTATAAAACGGATCACATACAAAAGCACAGTGGTAGAACAGGCTTGTAATCATAGAACCATAGAACATCTCAAGTTGGCAGGGACCCATAAGGATCATTGAGTCCAACTGCCATTGGGTCCAACTACCACCACGTCCAACAGATGTGCCTATCTGCTCAAAGCAAGGTGATCCCTGCATGGTCTAAGTAGGAGCAGATCTGGGCAGCAGCACTCATTTCACTGCTGAGTTTGCATTGGTTTTTATTTTCAGCAGGCAACCAGCTAGGATAAAATTCAAGGCAGGATCTTGCATGGTGTCCTACAAAAACATGTCCTGGCTGTGTAGGACTCTGCTGGGGTGCAATGGGGTGGAAGTTCATTTTTCCTGTGAGTCCTCAGGCAATTTTCCTACGTCCTAAGGAGCTGCAAGGTTTGCCTGGCCCTATCTTTGGCTTTGACAGGGTGTCCCAACAGCGATGTTCCCATTACAGGAAAAATCTCAGCTTGCCTTACTGACTGCACCCACAAGCCCAGAGCATCAAATTCGCATTAAAGACCAAAAAAGGCAGGTTACACAGTCAAGCTTCCTACATAAAACCTGTTCTCTCGTCTCAGGCTGGGAGTGCAATGTCCTCATGGCAGACCTTCAGAGTCTTCACAAGGTTCCCACCTCAACTTAAAGCTCCTGAACCTCAGCTCACCCTTGTTTCGGCATAGCTTG
Source organism: Anarhynchus alexandrinus (assembly GCA_008711295.1). Lineage (NCBI taxonomy): Eukaryota > Metazoa > Chordata > Aves > Charadriiformes > Charadriidae > Anarhynchus > Anarhynchus alexandrinus. The sequence goes on from VUYV01000099.1 coordinate 808,716, forward strand.
CTGGTTTGCACCAGGCTCTGAGCCGGTTGGAGGTCTGCTGTATGGGTACAGATGTCATTCTGCTGCTGGGCTGGGATGGACATTTGGGTACAGCAACCTCCAACCATCCCAGCAAGACTCAGCCAAGAGGTAAATAAGCCCAATACCATGTGGCTCCTGCAAGGCACCTCCTAAGCCAAACCCCATGAAAAAAAAATGTATTCACTTCCGCAGACTCTGGAACAGACCCATTTGGAGAGCTCAGGTCTCCGGTGCCACATTGTTATATCTCTCCCCAGCACCAAATTCACTTGGAATTAGATCAAATCAAACACTTCTTGTAGCTATCTGCATTTTTCAGTGAATATCAGCTTTTGCCATGGTGGTGATAAATTTATACTCTAATGTGACGTGTAGCGGTATGCTGCATTGGCAGGGTGGAGAGATATAGAATAAAAGAAAGCAAATATAGCCTAAATTGTTAGGTTTGTATGAATTTGGGAGGCCATTATTCAAACACCAGCATGCTTGACTTTATGAAGGAAAAAAAAAAGACTCTTTTCCGCTAGCAGAAAATAATATATTGTCCTTGTGTTTTTTACGTATTTTCAGCTAAGCTGCCTCCTTTAAAAAAAGTAGTTATGAATTTGCTTTCCAAATGTATTTTTCATTGTGTATTTTATCATCTTTAGTCCAATAAAATTTTCTTTAGAAACAACACATTATTGTGTCAGAAGGGGAGGAGGGTAAGAATACACCAGGGAGCCTTTTAAAAATGTTTAAGTATTAATTTATTTCATGATGAATTTTCCACTGTCATTTTCTTAATAGCATGCACATGAAATAATCATGTCTTAAAATGCTCCGTAATTGAAGGACATTTTCATTTCCTGATTACTGAGGGAATCCTGCTTTGAACCTTTATGACTTAGGGATGTAAGCACCAGACTTGCTTTTTTTTCCCCGTCTCTTAATTTATGTATTTCTTCCCTCTGCTAGTCTCTTGGAACAATTTCATTCAGTGATAATTTTTACACGCACAGACCTTTCCTTTTGGATGAGAACAAATCCTGGTATGTCCCTCACTGATGCAGAGCAAGGACACTGTAGGAGCTGCAGCTCTTACCAATGGTATTTTGGTTTACAGGGGATTTTGAGGTCACTTCTAGGTAGGTTGGTAACAGGGACAGTTTCAGACGCTGGATTTTGGCTGAAATAGGTAAAAGCTCTGCCTTGTCCTGATGGGATCTCTGTGGTCACCCACCTGCTGTGTCCCATGGGAACCCCCATGGGGTTGTGGACATCGGGGTCTGGCTCAGGAGGCAGAGCCAGGTCAGAGCCCTTTTTGCCCAGACTATTTTGTCTCTCTGTTGCCCGAGGTCCCACGCCAATGAGGTGAGCTGATGGCTGGGCTGATCAGCTGGGTGCAGGGGATGTGTTGCAGGATACACCAATGGGGATGTGTACTGGTCCACGTGGCTCTCAGCTACCCACTGGCACACCCATGGAGCTGAAGACAAGAACCACTGCGATGCTCTGAGCTGAAAATGCTGAACCTTGTCCCACCTCCTCCCCAGAGGCTGAGGGCCAAACCCAGCTCTTGGGAGCCCCTCTGCACCCACAGCTCACCCAAGCTTTGGAGGCTGTGGGAAGGGATGACCATCATGACCCCAGAGAGAGGAAACTGAGGCACAAAGATGGGACTGACTTGTCCCCACTCACCCACCAGCCAGCAGCAGAACTGGAGGTAGCAGGGCCGCTGGGAGGTTCCGCCAGCCCCTAGTTTAGGGGTTTTCCCCAGCCAGATCTTTGCTTGTCTCAGGGCTTGGCTTCCATCCCCATTCCCCATCGAGCTCCCTGCACCCCGAATTCATCTCTCCTCCCTCTCCCCTCGCACCAGTGGGAGAGGAGGAAAGACGGGGGGCTGGGGGAGGCAGGGGAAGCACCGCTTGCCGGGAAGAAAAGGAAGATTTATTAGTGTTTATCCAGAAATACCAGCTAGCCTGCTGCTGATCCAACTGAGCCCAGCAGGCTGCAGATTGGGGATTTGCACCGAGCCCGTTCTGCGCCAGGCCATCCATCACGCCCAGGCGGAGCGGGCGCCCCGGGGGGGCCGGTGGGGGCCGGGGGTGTGCGGAGGCGGGGGTGCCGCCAGCCCCGGTCCCCCCCAGCTCGCACCCCGTGAGCATCCTCGGCTGCCGCCTCCCGCCTCCCTTTCTCTCGCTCCCCATCTCCGGCTGGCTCCGGACCGCGCCGCGCAATCATTTTTCTCTCTTGGACTCGCTGAAGCAAGCGAGACATGTCAGTGCCTGATGAAACCCCATTTTCACTGATTAGCTCCCTTAAAAATATTTCATTTATCAGTGCCAAGATTTAAGTACTTCCCACTTGCAGGCAGCCAAGTGTGTCTTGTTGACTATGTAGCACGTCCATTTACATCGGCACTGACAACGTTACAGCAAGTGCTAATGTCCCCTCGCCCCCCCCCCCCCCCCCCCCCCCCCCCCCGCCCCACCTCCCCGCCGGNCAAAGCTTAGACCTGTTTTATTGCAGACCTGTCCTCCTCATCTGCGGGAAGAAGAGAAAACGAGGAGGGAGGGAAGAAGAAGAGGGGGGGGGGATAAAAAGGCACCTCTGATGTGTGTATCTCTTTTCTACAGGAGTCATTTGCAAAGTCATAAATTTCAATTTCCTCCTCCCCCGTTTCATTATTACCTGGGCCTCAAACAAGTTTTACACTCATTTATTCCCAAATAGAAATGCAATTTCCTCGGCAAATGATACCTAGCTGGAACTCCATTTGTGTTCCACCAAGAAGACTTATTTTCTTCTTCTTTATATTTTTCCCCTTCTTTTTTTCTTTTAACACCTTCATTTACATCTCACCCCTTGGGATGGTCCCCTCCTGCTCCCATCCCCTCCCTTGAGGGCACATAAAGGAGACAAGTCATTTCACTTTCTTTCCCAACATCTCACCTAAGGTTTCCAGTGTTCAGGAGCCGGCAGGCTGAAGGAGGGGATTTAGGGCGTACGTTTTTGTTTGTGAATGACCAAAAAAAGGTGGAATTTGGGAGAAATAAATAGAGCCAAGGCCAGCTGCATTTTCCAGGGTTGCTGGTAGAATGTGTTAAATATTTTTTGGAGTCCCATCTCGGATGGGAGGCAGCATTTATATCAGGACATCACCTAAGCATTCATATCTACCCCCAAAACTCGGTGAGAACTATGAGAATGGGAAAACAACGATCACACTGTGGAAATGAGAAAGTCCAGCGTGTTGGGAAAATTTAGCAAGAAGGGGGCAGGTGGGTGGTTGTACAAAAGACATATAGTTTCTGGGAACCAGTCCACCCCCTGGAGTCGGATGTGTTTCACATTGGTTTTTGATCCAGCTGCAGCTGCGTAAGTACAGATCAATAGAAATGCAAAAAGAAATTAAAAAAAAAAGCAATAACATGGTTGTGAATGGAGAAAAGGTCCCGTGTTGATCTCTGATAGATAAAGCTCCTTCTTTTGTTTATTTTGGGCCACGTTCTCATAGCAATAATAACGGGCCAGAGCAGAAGTCTTATAAGCACTGGAGGGTGGTGGTTGAACTGTTCAGGGGAATTGTCTGACCTTAGAAGTAAAAGCAGGTGATGAGAGTCCCACAGGGTGGTAGACAGCAATCACTGCGTGTCTTTGGTGCCTGCGGGTCCTTAGGCAGCTCCTGTGAACTGGGCTGTTAAAGTCAGCTCTTGAAGGAAGAGTTGCCTGCTTGTAACTTGAGGAGAACAAACCCAGACTTGTAAAATAGGGTGGACTTAAAGAAAATATTACCTGTGGGACTAATGAGCTGGACATGAATGGTAGGAATGAGAGAGATGGAGAGTCCACTGTGAACACTGAAACCAGGTCTTTGCTGTGAATGTCAAGCTGGAAGGTCTCTGCCTGTCTTGCTGTCTCCAGAGCATCATCTCCATGACCCCTTTGGGACTTTGGGGGTTCATGTCTGGAGGGATTATTCAAGATCTTGTTAAGAGTCCAGATCCCAGACTCAAGTTCTCTTTTGTTCTCTCTGTTAACAGATCAGTGAGCCCAGAAGTCTCCCTTCACATCACCACGTCACCTGCCTGGGGTGTCTAAGGGGTTGCAGCATCCAGTACAGGTGATGCTCCGGACCTCCATGCAACAAGTCTTGGTGTGACAGTTGCCTAACTTGACCCTGAGGCAATTGGCTCCCAGGCTTCACTGAGATGCTTGTTACATGACTTTGAAGTTGGAGTCACTCCACTGATGTCAGGACATTACCCTGGAGTTATTCCAGCACAAACAAGGGCCAGATCTAGTTTATTCAGAATATTCCCTGTGGATGAGTGACTTGCTAAGCAAGTCTGATTTTCCTGCTAGTGCCAAGGTAGTGGCTTGGCTGTGAATCCGCCTTTGGCTCTGTGTCTGTTTTCTGCTACCCACCAGCTCAGCAAACTTACACAAGAGCAAAACTTGTTTACTGAAGACCTTCTGGTGCAAGTCTTATTCAGCTTTTATTTTTTCTTCTATTCATTCCTCATTTTGCACACTGCTGAAAGTAAGCACAAGAAATACCCAAGCTGAGATCCCATCACGCTGACATTTTAACTGATTGTGCAAGACCTAAATCCCAGTGCCACTGTTCATAGAAACACCAGATACATATTCTTTAGGAAAGGAATAAAGAAAATCAGCCACCCTTTAACTCCCCTTCTCCAGCACTAGATTTCCCATCCCAAGATTAAGAGCCTAGGAAATATTAAAGGCTAAACGCCAAGGAGATTCCTTTCATTGGCTCATTGGCGTCCTGACATTTGTGCCGAAAACAGAGTGCTCTCATAGAAGAGAACAGAAAATGCCCAAGCCAACACAGCAGGAGTCTGAAAACCAATATAGCCTTATGGCTTTTGGCATGTCGCAAGTGACATAGTCAGCCATTTCCCTAATACAGGATAATATTGCTCTATCTGCAAGAACGTATGCGGGAAACATTGCACTTAGCGCTGAATTGGCTTCATGCTGGCTCAGCATGGAGAGATAAATCTGTACGGGGGATCTCAGCCTCAGGTGCCGTAAAGGGGCTCAGGGGACTTGAGGATGTCACTGTGGAGAAGACGCTTGGCTTTTAAGAGACAAAGCTGCCCGTGCGGCATTCATGGGTCTGAGTGCAAGTGTTATGTGGAGTGCTGGTGGAGAAGACAGTAAGAGAATGCGAGGTTTGCAAGTAGAGGTAACATCTTTTATTATGCAAATTGTAGCTTCATCTGCCTGTGAAGGTGTTACTTTCTCCAGCAATCTCAGCTGAGCTCAGAAATGGGCTGCCCTCATTCTGCAAGTCAGTCTCATTGGACTTTTCTGTGATTTGTTTGAATTTTCTGCCTGGGATTTGCATGTGAAGGATTAAATAGCCTCAAGCCAAAGATGGAAGGGGGAATAAACAGGCAGGACAAAGGTACACTGGATTTGCTTCTCTGCGCCTGCCTGCAGGACACGGACCCAAACCAAAGTCCTTGTGGGAAGTTCTGGAGCTAATCTTCAGGAGTAAGATTTCCCATATAGGGCACGACCCTGGGACTCACCTCATTCCCAGCGGCCCAAAAAGTGAGCACTCAGCATGGTCCGGAGCACCAGGGACCAAGTACAGGCAAGGTGCCTCTTGCTTCAGGAATTGTAAAGGATATTTGGTTTGTGCAATAGCTCTTGCTTGTCTTCTGGTGCAGCTGGCTCAATCTTCTCTTTCGAAATGGCCAAACAGGAAATGTTCATCAACAAAATCCACTTTAGAAAAGCATTGGGCGTAGTGAGCTCCTGCTTTGGCTCTTTTATTCATCTATTGCACGCAGCACAATAAGCCTGGAAGATATCGTGCAAATAAATACAACAATTGCAGATACTGGTCTAGACTGTGTTGGCCATGCACTGCACGGGCAGCCTGGCTATCCCTGCTATGAGATTGATTCATTCATCTGACAAAAAATATCAAAACCAACAGCAAAACCCAAACCCATCAGCCCCATCATTACCGCTGGCCCTACCTTGAATTTGAAATATTTTAGAAGCAGTGGCTCTCTTTCCACTTGACTCCTAACCATGAGCCAGCCTCCACTGGATGAGTATGGTATTGGTTCGTCCATCACTTGCCCACTTCTGATGCCCCTGGCCATTTTGACGGCGTAACCATCACACTTGTGCAGAGATCGATGGTCGAGCAAAAGGCAGCAGCGCTGCTGAGAGAAAGTCAGAGAGAGTTTGGCTCTCAGCTGCTCTGCTCAGCATCCTCTTCAGCAGCCAGGATGCAGCAACCTGCAGGTGAAGCCACACACATCTCCTAAATAACCCATTAGCAACATGCAGACGTGTGCTGGGCCAGCACACAAAGGATTTGGGGCTACCATCAGAGACACAGGGACTGTCAGGGTAGGGGGGACCCTGACATTTGGATGGGAAGAGGCAGAGGCAGAGGCTCCATCCTTTCTGTCACTCGCAGAACAACCAGCTTTGCAGCCTGTAAGGGAGGAGGTTGGTAGCTTTAATGTAATTTTGTACCTATTAGCTTGTCTGCTTATTTTCGAACTCCCTTAGAAGTCATGATGTTTAGTGTGACACATTTATTTACTAAGCTAGTAACCACAAAAATGAGCTGTGCGGCAGCTCCATTGAGCACAATGCTAATAATTGACAGGGCAGTCCAGATTGTGAAATAGAGGTGAACAGAATGGATTTTGTCAGATATTAAACTTGACCACGGACGGAGGTGGCTATTTTATTAGTAAGCTCTGGAGGGGAAATGCCATGCACCCACATTTACGCTGCTATAACACTTCTGGCTTTAGCTTCCATGAATCTTATTTTTTGTCCATAGATCTGAAAGGGCTTTACGAAGAAATCACACCGAGGAGCAGAAACCAGGTTGCTTAGCTTCTAGATCAACGTGCCATCTGTTGAACCGCATTTCTCAAACACTTCAGCCTTGTTGTCTTTCTTGGCTGCACAGGACAGTCCAAATCGCAGGTAAAATGCCAAGATTTTGCACTGAATGATACATTCACTCCAGGTCTTGGAGACTTTAGTAAACCATTTAGATAGGCAGACGGATGGAAGGTTTGGAAAAACTTCACGTTAGGCAGCGTTTGTTATATTAAGGAGCATACAGAATTTGGCTTGCCTTAGCCAGCAGTAGAAGTTCAGCAGACACAGTGATTCCCACTGAGAGACAAACAGCTAATAGGAAGGTCTACAATGAGTTAGGTGAGGTCTGAGATCCCAGAGACACTGTGAGTATCTTTACTGCAGTGCCCAATAGATTGAGAGTGGGCAGGTTTTCCAGCTGGCCAGTGGACACCCAAGAGCCTCTCCTAGATGTCCCTTGAGACCAGTGGACTGGGGCAGACTGGGACCCACCACCTCCTTTGGGTGTTCCTCAGCAGCACATTGGCACTACACACCTCACTGAAGTATGGCCAAAATAAAGAGTTACTGGTGTAGACGGAATTGATATGGGTAAACCTGATTTTAGGCTTATCCTTCCACCTCTTGGAGAAGGCCTTCTCAGAGGTACCTACCATAGGGAAAAATGAGATGCCTCCCTTTGGGTAAAAGTGGACAGAGGGCAATGGGTGGGTGGATGGATGGACAGCTGCAACAAACTCAAGCATTCATGCCTCTTCCCCCCACCCTGTGGACCCAAACCAGTGAGTCATCTCCCAGCCCTTCTTGTCCCACTGCAGCCTTGCCAGCTGCGGAGAACATCAGACTGTTTCCCGTGCTTCCTAATTATGTTCTTTCCACAGGGAATAAGTGGACCCAAGGACTGGGAGGAAGAGCATGAAGTAGTAGCCAGGGCTGTGCTAACATGGAAGTCTCACAGGGAAGCTTTCCACTTTCACTGCCTTGAAGCTTTGAGAGTGATCAAACCAGCCCCAAACAGAGGCAGGGAACTGGCTCAAATAAAAAACCTCTGAGATGATGCAGTGGCTGGCAGTGACACCAGCTCTACATCCCCCCTCCAGCCAAGCCCGTCTGCCTGCCGGAGGGTTGCACTGCTTACTGAGTTGCTTTTCCTCCTTGTCAGGTGGATGGATGTTCACCTCCAGGCAGTAGGCTAATTTCTGGGTTTGTTTGTGACTATGCCAAGGTTACATCCAAAGTTCTTAGAGAGATGAGACTAAAGCAATAGAGGCCCTGTGTATGAACCCATGAAAATCAATAGGAGACTCTACCAGGCTCTGGACCCTAGTCCTGTGAGGAGGGGGGAAGACAACATAATTCATGTGACATTTGTAGGATGTTCAGGGAATGGCAAAGAAGCATCTTCTAATTTCTCCCCAGAAGGTGGTCTAATAACTAGGCTAGAGGGTCATGCTCCTGATTCCTCCTCCACTCCACATTCTCCACTCCTAATCCCTCCTGAAATACCCAAAATACCATTTTTGATTCCAATGATTAGACAGACCTGTTTCCTATGAGTTCTCCAGCCTCACAAAGGCATGATGCAACCACCAGAAGTGTGAGTCCGTCTGCTGTGTACATACGCGGCTACACCATTACCACTTTTGGCACAAAAGGAGCAGGTGTTGGTCTTCTCAGCGGGTTTCTGGGATGAAGAGAGGAGCCGCAGAGCCCAGACTGAGCTTGGGGCTGCTATGATCTGGCCTTTGAGAGGGACACTGACACCAATGAGATACTGGACTTGGGCATTACAGGGCTTAACTTTTCAGTGTCTCCCCTTCGTGCTGGATTCATCCTTCTCACCTCTCCCTGGACTGCATTTGTAGGACAACCACATCCCCACCCTTCATCCCTGCTGCTGATTTGGCTCAGAAGGACCATGAGGTCTGTCTGTCTCTGTCTGTCTCCCCACAATCAGATGGACAGTGAGCACGAGACCTTATGCTTGCTTTCCACCCACACCATCAGCCCAGTGAGGCAGGGGCATAGCTGCTCTTGGGGTGACCGCTGATGGACTGCAGTACTTTCACTTCAGTCAGTGCCCAATTCATTTAGGCTGAAGGGACACATTTGGGTCCCAGCTCAACTCTCTTCCTTCCAGAACACTCTGCAGCTCCAAATGAAGCAGCTGTTTGCTGCAGACCTTGGGGTTTGCCATGCTGATGGAGGATGAGTCAGGTCTTCAGAGCAAGATGCAAATACAAGTCTGTCCAGCCTCCAAGCACAAAGAGGCCTCTGGACGCTGGGACAAAAGACATGTCATTAGTATGGCAGGTGACAACGATAGGAGATCTCAAGCTATCCCATGTGAAAATTGCAGAGTAGGTGCCCATGGCAAGGAAGTTAAAATAAGGTTGGATAGAGACCTTGAAAATGATAGGAACTGAGATTTAGCTAATCTCCACTAAATCCCTGTGGGACCTGGGAGGCTGTTATTTTCTTTCTTTGTGGTTTTTTTTTTCTTCCTTTAAGCTTAAAACCAAAAATAAATGCTTTCTCTTCTTTTGCTCCCCCTCCTCCTGAAATCCATAATGCAGTAATTAAAATGTCATAGTGAGACCACTCAATATTTATCAACAGTCAGATGCTGGCAGGTACAGTTTGGGATCCAGATCCAAAGCTAGCATAAACTGGTAGAGCTAATGGGGGTTACCTAATTTACACTAGGAAACAATTTGGCCTGAGGTTTCACATTTTCTTGTCCATCCCTGAATACATAAAGGCTGGTTCAAAACTGTATTTTCAAGAAGTTTCCTGTGAGTATTAATTTGAACAAGAGCAATCAAAAATCCCTGGTATGGCTGCATAGCTGCAGTTTCCCTCTGTAGGAGGGAAGTGCAGATTCATTTGCAACATCTGTCCTTATANTGTCCCACTGCAGCCTTGCCAGCTGCGGAGAACATCAGACTGTTTCCCGTGCTTCCTAATGGTGTTCTTTCCACAGGGAATAGGTGGACCCAAAGACTGGGAGGAAGAGCATGAAGTAGTAGCCAGGGCTGTGCTAACGTGGAAGTCTCACAGGAAAGCTTTCCACTTTCACTGCCTTGAAGCTTTGAGAGTGATCAAACCAGCCCCAACCAGAGGCAGGGAGCTGGCTCAAATAAAAAACCTCTGAGATGATGCAGTGGCTGGCAGTGACGCCAGCTCTACATCCCCCCTCCAGCCAAGCCCGTCTGCCTGCCGGAGGGTTGCACTGCTTACTGAGTTGCTTTTCCTCCTTGTCAGGTGGATGGATGTTCACCTCCAGGCAGTAGGCTAATTTCTGGGTTTGTTTGTGACTATGCCAAGGTTACATCCAAAGTTCTTAGAGAGATGAGACTAAAGCAATAGAGGCCCTGTGTATGAACCCATGAAAATCAATAGGAGACTCTACCAGGCTCTGGACCCTAGTCCTGTGAGGAGGGGGGAAGACAACATAATTCATGTGACATTTGTAGGATGTTCAGGGAATGGCAAAGAAGCATCTTCTAATTTCTCCCCAGAAGGTGGTCTAATAACTAGGCTAGAGGGTCATGCTCCTGATTCCTCCTCCACTCCACATTCTCCACTCCTAATCCCTCCTGAAATACCCAAAATACCAGTTTTGATTCCAATGATTAGACAGACCTGTTTCCTATGAGTTCTCCAGCCTCACAAAGGCATGATGCAACCACCAAAAGTGTGAGTCCGTCTGCTGTGTACATACGCGGCTACACCATTACCACTTTTGGCACAAAAGGAGCAGGTGTTGGTCTTCTCAGCGGGTTTCTGGGATGAAGAGAGGAGCCGCAGAGCCCAGACTGAGCTTGGGGCTGCTATGATCTGGCCTTTGAGAGGGACACTGACACCAATGAGATACTGGACTTGGGCATTACAGGGCTTAACTTTTCAGTGTCTCCCCTTCGTGCTGGATTCATCCTTCTCACCTCTCCCTGGACTGCATTTGTAGGACAACCACATCCCCACCCTTCATCCCTGCTGCTGATTTGGCTCAGAAGGACCATGAGGTCTGTCTGTCTCTGTCTGTCTCCCCACAATCAGATGGACAGTGAGCACGAGACCTTATGCTTGCTTTCCACCCACACCATCAGCCCAGTGAGGCATGGGCATAGCTGCTCTTGGGGTGACCGCTGATGGACTGCAGTACTTTCACTTCAGTCAGTGCCCAATTCATTTAGGCTGAAGGGACACATTTGGGTCCCAGCTCAACTCTCTTCCTTCATGAACACTCTGCAGCTCCAAATGAAGCAGCTGTTTGCTGCAGACCTTGGGGTTTGCCATGCTGATGGAGGATGAGTCAGGTCTTCAGAGCAAGATGCAAATACAAGTCTGTCCAGCCTCCAAGCACAAAGAGGCCTCTGGACGCTGGGACAAAAGACATGTCATTAGTATGGCAGGTGACAACGATAGGAGATCTCAAGCTATCCCATGTGAAAATTGCAGAGTAGGTGCCCATGGCAAGGAAGTTAAAATAAGGTTGGATAGAGACCTTGAAAATGATAGGAACTGAGATTTAGCTAATCTCCACTAAATCCCTGTGGGACCTGGGAGGCTGTTATTTTCTTTCTTTGTGGTTTTTTTTTTCTTCCTTTAAGCTTAAAACCAAAAATAAATGCTTTCTCTTCTTTTGCTCCCCCTCCTCCTGAAATCCATAATGCTATAATTAAAATGTCATAGTGAGACCACTCAATATTTATCAACAGTCAGATGCTGGCAGGTACAGTTTGGGATCCAGATCCAAAGCTAGCATAAACTGGTAGAGCTAATGGGGGTTACCTAATTTACACTAGGAAACAATTTGGCCTGAGGTTTCACATTTTCTTGTCCATCCCTGAATACATAAAGGCTGGTTCAAAACTGTATTTTCAAGAAGTTTCCTGTGAGTATTAATTTGAACAAGAGCAATCAAAAATCCCTGATATGGCTGCATAGCTGCAGTTTCCCTCTGTAGGAGGGAAGTGCAGATTCATTTGCAACATCTGTCCTTATAAACGGAGGAATAATACTTGTCTTCATCTGGTTTATTTATCTTATCGCTGTTGTCAACCAATACTTGCAGATTGTGGCTCAGTATTTATTGTTCACCCAACCATTCCACTTAGGCAAAATGCCTCTTAATATGCTCCATAAAGAAACTTTACCCATTTGGCTCATGGTGCTGTTAATTTGCATATCATTACCATCTCATTAGATTTATGGCTCTGATCGAATACTTCCACCGCCCTGTTACTCTATGCTGGAAATCCACAGGCTTTTGTTAATGCTCTGGATCTCTGAAATACCTCTTTTCTTTCTCTTCCATCTTCCTTTATTTTTTTTTTTGTCAGAAGGATTTGTGCAGAAAAAGCGTATTCAAGGCTGGGGAGGTCAGCACTGCATGCTCACAGGGACAGTGAAGAGAGATAAAAGAGTCAGGAAAGACAGACAGAAATATATGTCTGAAGATGGTGTGTGGCCCCTTTGAGTTGCAATTTAGGAAAGCATCAGCCACGTGTAATCTTAATCTCAAGGCCCTCATTTTCCTTTGGGGCTCAATCCTTCTTCCAGTGATGGACCACGCCAAAGGTAATATTTTTGGCTCAGGTATCCTTAAAAAAAAAAAAAAAGTAATATAACAGGTCAGTGACTGCAATCTCCAAGCAAACTTGTGCATGCCAGCCGAGCTTGGCAGCCAATATTCCCGCTAGTGAACAGGTGCTCTTATTTAAAATATTTGTAGTCATTTAATTCTTCGTGTCTCTGGTGATCACGTACAAGTGATTCACACTGCACAGTCTGTCCCTGAAGAGCCTGCGATGATCGTAATTCAAACAGATCTATTACCTTTTAGCTTTCCAAATGTAATTATAATCCAATTAATTAGGTACTCTCGGTTGATTCTGGGTTTCTTCCTCCAATCTCAGTCTATTGCCATATGAAACTAATGGCTGTGAGTTCTTAAGATCATTCGCTATTAGTGCTCATTCCTCAGTAGAGGCTAATAAAGTCAGGCATGTATTTGGTAGTCAGCTTGAGGAAGCCATCCTAGCATTTTTTTTTTCACATGACATTCAAACAAATTTTGCATCCCATTCCGACTTTCTGTGATTTGATTTCACTCTCTTTTCTGTGCGAAACACTTTTCTCAGGAGTCCTAATGGGTTAAGAAGAAAGAAAGCAAAAAAGAAAAAAAAAAAAAAAAAAGGCTGTTCCATTATGCTGCATCGGTTGCTTAAGAGAACGGGCTCTGTCCCCATTAACTGTGCCTCAAAGACAAAAAGCTCCAAGCTCCGCTGGAAAAGCAGCGGGTGTAATATCAGGTGAGGGCATGGCAAGGCAGTAGACGGTTTCCACTGTAGCCAGAAGGAAAGAATAAGCCCTCGTCCCACCTGGGGAGGTGACCCAATTAAGTAACGGGGAGGTAAAAAAAATGGTAGAGGAAAAAGTATAGAAAAAAAGGTATTAAAAACTTTCTTTCCTTCCTTTGCTTTGTCTATCAAAGCTTGGAGGCATCCTTGCCAAAACCCAAGATAAACCCAAACCAAAGCTCCAGGACTGGTATGTCTACAGCCATGAGGAGGTAACCTTACTCCTCAAAATGGTCACAAGGATGGTCACAAGCACCCACCGTCACACACAGAGGGTGAACCATCTCTGGTTACTCTCCCTCCAGGCTCCCCACCTCACCGGGTCCTGACCAAGTCTAGCAAACACCTCAGTCAACAACACCAAGTGCTGCAGAGTGGCCTTGCAGCTCACAGAACCAGCATCCAGCTGGAGACCAGGACAAGTGGGGTGTCAGTACGAAACCATCTCTCCATGGGCTGGCAGGGTCTAATCCTGCAGATAAGTAAACACATATCTGTAACCTTCTCCAGCCTCACCACAGTGGCTGCAGTCTCTGGGCCCCTGGGAATGGGTCGTCTTGAAGCATTCATGCATAAATTGTGTGTGAATACGAATGGAGGAGCCATGTATCAGACCAGCTCTGCCTGTGACATGGGCCAGGTCTCTTTATCCCTAAAGCAGTGATCCATCTTCTCTGTTATCAGTCCTTCTCATTAGACGTGGAAAATTACCAGCACTTTGGGGCTTTAATTTTTAACTGAAGCTTCTGAAGTCTGCGAACCAGAAGTTATGAGCATTAAAATGCTCTGGTTTTATTGAGAGCTCTCAGTAAGATCACTTCTTAATCATAACACATCACGCACTGACCTCCATCCAGCCACAACCTTCTGGCCACGTCAGGTTTTTAACTAAGAAGTCCTGGATTAAAATCAAGGACATATTCTGTGCTGTAGCTGTCTGTGCGAGAACAGACATACACCTGAAGACGAGAATCTTCGTCATAAATCAAACCATGAGGAGCAGACGAAGTGATTTCCAAATAGAACACTACAAAGTTCTCTTCTCTTCTCTTCTCTTCTCTTCTCTTCTCTTCTCTTCTCTTCTCTTCTCTTCTCTTTTTCTCTTCTTTTCTTTTTTCTTTTCTTTTCTTTTTTCTTTTCTTTTCTTTTCTTTTCTTTTCTTTTCTCCTTTCTTTTCTTTTCCTTTCTTTTCTTTTCCTTTCTTTTCTTTTTTCTTCTTCAAAATGCTGTGAAAAAGACCTTTAAAAAGTGGGCGGAGGAGGAGGGCAGCAAGAGATAGCTCTGAGGTACATTTCAATCTGCATGGTTCAGGAAGGAAGGAATTTTCAATCTCCTCTCTATCATTTTCGATATCATTAATCCTGAACACTCCATTTTCCATGCTCGCCCGCCCAGGCCCGGAGAGTGAGCGACACATAAAGTGACACATATTCATCACTTGGCATTCGGCGCCGTGAAGGCTGTAATATAATATTAGTGTTGTGTTATCACTGTGTCTCTCTCGCCAGCCTCGGCTGCGGCGACGGTAGATGACATGAATCGATCACCTGTGACATTTTTGATTTGGTGTCACTTTCCCTATTTCTGCCATTTGTTTTGGCAGTTAAGAGGTAATTGTGTGACATTAGCATGGAAAGACTTACTTTCCCGACCCCTCTTCTCAAGAACGAAGAAGGGGATGAATCTCTTTTGTCTTGTTCCATGGGTTCAGAGAGGCTTGCAAGAGACGTGGTATTTGCTGCAATCTCATTCCCACATGGCTCCGTACCCTTCCCTAAAGCCAGCGGGGGATGTGATGTCTCAGCCAGGGACATCTTTCCTGTGGGATGCTGCTGAGCCCCTCTCCTGAAGTGGGGACCGCAGTGGGAGAAGGTGGCATTATAGGAGCAACAATCTGTGGGTCCCTACTCTGCCAGAGGTTTCCCCAGGTGACTTTGGGTCTGTCACTGAGTCCTCACTGGGACTGAGACACCAACTCATCAGGCGGCCGCTGCTTGGTGAAGCAACGCTGAGAGGATCCCCATTCAGGTCAGGACCAGGAGCTTTGGGTGCCTCTTTGCTCAGGTGGAGTCACAGGACCTCATTCCTCCAGCTGCAGACTTGTCCCATACAAGTGATTAATATCATTAGTAATCAGGGGAGGTAAACTCAATTAATTTGCACTGCAGCCCTGGAATAATTTCAGCATCTGGCTGTGCCTCACCTTACACAGAAAACTGATTCTCACTTTTTTTGTGAGCAATGTTTATCTTGGGTCTGGTTTGCTCCCACAATATTTCAGTGCACAGTGTGGACATAAACAGGGATAAGGAAGACAAGAACTTGCTCCAGAGTGATGAATACCAGCATCTATTGCAGGCGTCACAAACCCCCCGGCAACCAGGTGTCCCAGATGGGCTGGGACAGTCCTGTAACGCAGGGAAGCTGGCAGCATCTGCACAGAAATGTGTAAGGTGCAGTCCATCCCAGATCCCAGAAGGATAAAGGATTTTTGTGCTTTTAGCTCAAAGTTTGGCCTTTGTCTAACATGTAACCAACTATAATGAAAATTTTCAGTGCAGGACCTGCAGAGCTACAAGTCTCCAACACCAACATACCTTGGTCATCCCAGCATTGGCCACCTTGTCATACACACTCAGCTATGGGAGGTCAATCACTAATTTCTGATAAAGGTGCCACGTAAAGACAAAAAATAAAAGCAAAAACCATCAGAGTCCTAGGAATAGACCCCTGAAAACTGAAATATGCTGTGGTTGTCCCTCCAGCTTTTGGTCAACAAGGTAATAGCTGGAGCCACTACTGTGTGATGGACCATGTAATGGGGTGGCAGTGGGAGACTTGGCTTTGACATTTGGAGCTTCTGCTCAGCTCTTCTCATTGCACTGTAGGAAAGAACCATACCTTGGTGGTGAATCAACTGTGCTGGACTCACAGCAGCACATTGTACGGAGCATTTTCAGCAGTTAATGATTTGCACCGAATCTTTAAATCTTGTGTCAGCCAAAACCACATAGACAGATGCCGCAAAGGCAGCCAGCAAAACAGTGGGGATCTCTGCATTTCAATGCATCTTGCCACAGCAGATAAGGTGGATGCTGATACCCACACACTCACTTCCTGCCAGGGACCTTTCGTTAATTTAGGAAATGCTCTCCCTGTAGGGACAATTTTTTGCAATTGTCCATCGGGAGCTTTTTATAACTTCTGTTAAAGTAGCTTGTATCGGCCACTCTCGGAAACAAAAACCTGCTCAGAACCAGCTGATCTGCTCCCAGGTGATGACTTTACACCAGCGTGCTCCCTGTGCCATCAGTCCCTGACTGCTCTCAGGGGCAAACCAGGACCAGATCGTGGCGATTTCACAAGCGGCTGCTCTTTGGCTGCCGGGGCAGGAGCCGGGCTGGGACCGCAGCTGCAGTGGGGGATGTGCTGCCCTGATGGCCACCGGTACACAGGGTGCCCCGTGCTGAGGGCAAAGGATGGAGGACATCAACTGTTGGGGAAGACCCCCTGGCTGGTCCCCCCTGCCGGGCTCTCACGATAACCCCCACTATCCACCGGTGCCTCCTGCCAGCTGCACCCGTTAACCCAGTCAGGAGACAAATTGTTCCCCGTGTCAATTTTCCATTTAAAATGCAAACTAGATTTGACAGAGTAAACTGAATAAAGATTTGGATCGGATAATCCAGTAAAAGCTAATTACTAAAACAAAATGAGACACTGAGACGCAATCTCCCTCCTCCCCTCTCTAACGAGGTTCATTTGATGAGTTCTCTGCCTCGAGTATTAGCACTTTCTATCAAGAAACACAAGCTATTAACTCCTTTTAACAATTTATGATGTTCAATAAACTGATTAGGAGCCTGTGGTACATAATTTAAAACCATTTGGATGTCCTATGGCCATTAAAGAGAAAGCAATGAGTCTGAACAACACTGCTAATTATAGGTCTTGATGACTCCTGATTAGAAATCCTAATTAGGTGTCCTAACTAAATCTTTTCTTGGTTTTAAATTTATTGTCTTCATCTCCTCACCTTGTTTATGAGATGATTTTCAGAAAGTTGAAAACAGACCTTCCCTAAACTAAAAACTCATCAGCCAAATGGAGTGAGGTTCACAGCATCACCAATAAAAAATGCTTTAACACAAGCTACCAAATACTCTCAGTTTGATTTTATTCTGAAGTCTAAAACTAGTTACAGAGTTTGGTGGATTGACTTTCTTTCATCTCTCTTTTATTCGCCAATTTATTGCATATTATGGAAAAGCCCCCAAAAGTGAAATTTCAAAAGTTGCTTTTCACCCCCACCTCTTTTTTCATCCAAATTTGAAGCTTCCCTAGAATGTTTAAATAAGAAATGAGTTAAAGTTAAAATTTCTGATCTCCAGTATTGCTTCAAACAACAAACATTTTCTGATTTCTTCTTTTTTGTTCCTTGAGATTTTGTATTTTACATGCTATTTTTACAAACCTACCCTTTTTCTTGTTAATGTTTTTAATAAGTTCCACTATAATAAAATTATTTGAAAACTAAAAATCAAAGGTGTGTTTCTGATGCAAAATTAAGGAATCACAGCAATCTGAATCCGGCAGCTCAGTTTTCATGTCCAGCCTCTCTGAGCACAATTTAGTGCAATGGGGTGATCTGCAGGGAAGGGGGCACAAGTGGAAAGATGAGCTTGGGTGAACAGAGATATGATGTGGAAGGACGCTCTAAGAGCAGCTCAAAAATGGTTTCGTTCTTCCGCAAAGTCCTGTTCCAATCTGCTTTTCCAGGATTCTCATGGTATGGGTCTGGGCAAGCAGAAAGGCTGTGCCACCAAGAAGGGAAAGGCAGAGAACCCCATCTCTTTTGGAAATGTTCATTAATGGTTAATCCTCCTCCCTTCTAAATGTCTGTCCCTCATTTCTGCTCTAAATTAATTTGCTTCATCTTCTAGCCATTGGGCTTTGTTCAGCTTTTGTCTGCTAGATTAAAAAGCTGTCTGCTACCAGAACTCTGCTTCCTGGGAAGGTATTTATAGATGAAAATCAAGTCACCATTTAACCTTCTCTTTGTTAACTCAAATAGATGAGCTTAATCTAGCCCTCGGCCGGGAGCACTTTTATGCAATAGCAGAATGATGGGTATGGGTCATGCTATTCTCCTCAGCATTCAAGAACCCATCTGTCTAGAGGCTTTCCCTAAAATCCCAAACTATGGAGCTCCAAAGTTAAAGCAACAGGAATACCAGTGGTTTTCCAACAACCAGAAAATACCGAGGGTACATCTACACTGACGACAAACCTGGCAGTTGGATTCCAGTCTCATGTCCATGCATGATCCTCATCTGTCCCTTGCAAACACAGTGTGGGATCAGGGGTGGGTTTAGCCCATCTTGCTGGGGTGGAGAAGCACAAATTTGGCACAGCTGAGGTGCTCTTGCTCAGGTGATCTGGAGGAACTAAACCAAGAAACATCTTGGCACCTACCAGCCCAGTGCCCAAGGAGATATCCTGTGCTCAGCTCCTAAAACAATTCTGAAGCTCTATATGGTTTGATAAATATTGGACAACAGGACAACAATCATGAGATGGCAGCTTAGCTAGACTGGTCATTTTCTTTAATTTCTGGCGAGCAATCTGTTGATTGTGAGCACAGATAGATACAAATGTTCATGGAAAGACCTTACAGAACCCTTGTCATTGTAAATATGACAGCCTTATGGAAAAGCATAGTTCCTTCCTCTGTGAAAACTGTTGACTGATCAACAATTTTTGCAGTTACTGAAAATTTTGCGCTTACACTTGCATTTTTTAAGCAATTGACAGCTGACAAAGAAGCGAAGTATTTTACTGTAAGAATGAAAATAAAAACAAAAAAGGGGTGAAGTATTTGGGGTTTGATAAGAAAAAAAAAGAAAAATAAGGGAGAGCGGAATCCAAAAGAGCCATTTTGGGGGGGAAATAACGGTGATAAAAAGTTATTTGACATTTACAGAAATTTCAGATCAAATATAGTCAACTCCTGACAAACAGTTGTTTGTGAGAGGGACAAAGTGTGGGCTAGAAATGATATAATCCCTGACATCCTTCTACTGGACTGAACTGGAGTCTCTTGCACAGGTCTGGTTCGGGGATAGTGTTATTTCCCATAGGTGTCAACCCAGCTGATGAGTGCTGAGCTCCCGGCGCCTCTCTTGCCTGCTCTTTGAAGGAACAGCACAGTTTGTCTTCTGCACCCACTTCATCAGTATCCCATGTAATGACGCCAGGAAGGGTTTCTTGCACTGTCAGGTAGCCCCAAACCCACTCATGTTCACCAGATATTATACCCGTCTACAGGTGGGGCAACTACTCTTTGTAAAAACTGTATTGGGAGGTCAGGTTTGGCTTCACTTTACTTGAAATATCACAGAAACACACAAAAAAGTGAAAGTTGTAAAAGTGCCCATCCAAACAATCCTGCTCCCACTGAACCCACTGCTGGTTTGCAGCTGCCCCAAAAAAGGTCTCCCAAGAGAGCCCACCTGGCACTGCCTGCAGACCAGGCACACTGTGAGCCACCCCATCTCCTTTCCAAATGACTGTGGTCCTCCTTATGGCCCCACAACTCGTGGCAAGGGGCAGTGGCTTGTACTTGGTGCCGACCAGTGGAACGGCCACCCCAAATGCAGCCCAGGAGAAATCTGGTCAGAACTAAAGGCCTGTCATTTGTGTTGGTTTGGCATGCTAGCCAACAACATCTCCATCCCTGACTTCTAAATATCATCACAATGTGATCGGGAAGGAAAAATCTCCTTTTAGGATATGATGTTCCATCCTGTACAAAGCCATCACGTGCGTTTTAATCTGAAGCTTTGCCCTTTAGTTGTGTTTGTCATGAATTTCACTTTCAGTAGTACTTACTTAGCACACAAAAGCATAGGTGTTATCGGCATGATCTCTTTTTTTGGGTGATCCACAGGGGAATATTTGACCTTTGCCTCTTTTTAATACCCAATGGAAAGAGGCTGCCTTTCTTCCAGTGAGCTGAGCCGTTCATTTGTTATCTCAATCTGGGATTTAGCAGGATTCAAAGCTGATTAGGTTAGAAAGCATATGGGCGATGAAAGACATTTTATGTAATGGGTTTACACGTCCCATTTGGTAAACAAGCAATCGCTCTGAAGAGTTAATATTTTTCATGCTTATTATTTTTAGAGTTGATTTTTGCCACTGTGGGATATTTTCCCCCCCAAAGTGTTCACGCTGTGAGACCCTGGCCAATGGGTCTCTCCAGGCGAATCAGCATCAATGACATTTCCCTTTCTCTGCTAGAGAGAAACAAAAGGGCTTCATTGGGAACAATGGCCAGTTTTGAATTACTGAAGTGAAATGTTCCTCTCTTCCCCTTTTTTCAATTTATTAAGCAGTTTGGAAAAACTGATATGATTTCCTACTGCTCAGGTCCCTCCAAATCTGTACTTTCTTAGAGAAAAAACAAACAAACAAATAAAATGCCTTTTGAATTAGATTCTAGACCTGATGATTACAATAGAAATAATTCAGTATTGATGGCAGACTGACAAATTTGGTCATCTAAATCATCCACACGATGAAGTCCCTTACAACCAGTAAGGCTGGGGGCATATTACTAAAACAATCCTCCTCCCGACTGCCTAGTCTTCTCCTTTAACAGGTGTGGGCATAATTTTTGTTCTCTGTAAAACACCAGGGTCAAGGTGACGAGTGCAGAATCACTGAGACGTGTGTGGAACAATTGCTCTTTCAGACACATGATTTATGAAGTATCTGACTAATGTGGTCATGGGAGCCTGAGAGGAAGGCGAGGAAGCTGGTTAAGAAGCACTTAGCTCCCCTCTCCAGGCCCACATTTGCATCCCATACCCACAGTAGCATTCATCTCGCTTGATGGTAGCTGTTTAAAATTTAGCCATTTCATTTAAGCCGGTAGTCAAAGTTCCTTCTCAACTCAGTGGGAAGATCAGCACCTGCAGACAATGACTCATCCCTCCTCTGCCAGACATCATCACCACCAGGTACCCTATCCCTTGGTCACAGCAGATGCCTAAACACCTAATTTCTAAAGAGTTAGATGAGATGAATCCCCAAGCATCCAATTAACCTATATAGATCAGCTGGCCCAAACACATCTGACATTCACATTTACACGCAGCTCAGCTCACCACGGTATACCTGAACAGCCTGATGGGACAGGAGAAGAGCAGGGCTGACCTCACACCAGGAACTTCTTTGCCTCTCACCCCGCCTTCTAACATACCTCCGAGGCCACACACCATCTCATCCCACCCCTTCAGGCCTGGCCAAACGACAGGGCTGTCCCAGCCTTCCTACTGGTCGCTGGGATGGTGCCAGCATGGAGGAACAAACTGTTTCTGCCAGGTACAAAATCACCAGCTAACACACTTTACCTATGATTTAGGGGTAAATTGCCTTTGCTATACCTAATGTAAAATAGGAATAATGGCCTTTAATTAGCAATCAGAGTTGACCTCTCTTTGCTCGGAAAATGGCCATTGGTTTTAATTAGACTCCCAGGACACCACCCCAACATCCTGGCCCCAAACCCTACCGCTGCCACAAGTACAATACAAAGCAAGACCTAAGCAGGTCCCACTCTCTGCATGCAGCTCAACAGCTCTCCCTGTTATATTCTTCATCGCCAACAAGTTCTGATTTTTTTGACGTACCTAAGATGAATATTCAAGGTTTTAGCCCAATTTACATATCTGTAATCCGGCAGTGAGAATAAAAGGTTGTCAGGCAAAATAAATGTGTGTCTCAAGGTCAGACCTGGTTGAAACCGATAATGGTGCTTAACAGCCTATGCCATGCTTCCGCAATGATCAGCATTGCTCTAATTGACAAATTAGCTGTCCATATGGGCTCAGAGGCAATCATACATCCATAAATCCCAATAAATACAAACATAATCTGATCTAAGTTGGATCAGCCAAATAAGTTAAAGCTAGATTTAACACCTTAAAGGATTGCGTTTAAGGAAAATCACTGTTAGACAAGATTCAGGAGCGTTGGAACCATATGGTCAGATCGGAGGCAACCAGGGCTTGTCCCTGCCATGGCTATCCTCATCTCCTGGCCAAGCTGCATGGGACTGTAGCCATTGGGCAGCCTCTGCATGACAGGGGGCTGATGTGGTGTGGGTCCCACCCCCATTCATTTGCATGGGGAGGTCACTATTGGGCAGGAGAAGAGCTGGCTCTGGACTGGCTGCTGCTCAACTAGTGGGGAGGTGGTGGCCAGGAGTGGGTGGGGCCTCATCTTCCTGCAGGCACCACCATTTGTAGGGCATTGACCAAGAAAAGCAGCCAAGCTAGATGAACCTCAAGATTATCCACCTTCATGTCATCGCTCCCTCCTGCCCTCAAGTTGGTGGGTCCACGCTGCCTGCTGCAACGGGCTTTGAGGAATGTACTCCAAAGCTCTTGTGTTGCAGTAGTCACACCTTTCCACAATTTCCTGAAAAAGAGATTGGTGCAATCAACAAACCTCTGTGTGTGTGTGTGCTCATCTGTCTTCTCCTCAGCTCCTTCCCCCCTTTTTCTCCCCCAAGTCTCTTCTGAATCCATTGGCACATTAAACAGACATCTCCAAGAGGTGCTTTTCTTAGACAGCTGGGAAGTTTCTGCAAGTTTTTGGAAAACAGGTAGCCTGGTAGGGTAGAAAGACCTTGGCAGTTCTTGCTGGAGAGAGAGTTTGGGACCTTATTGGACATCCCAGACCCCACACAGTTGAGCAGCACTGCAGAGATTCACTTTCCAAACAGGCTTCACAGTTCATAGTGTGACAGGGATTCTCAGGACTATTTGGTCCAGGCATATTCCTAAAGCCCCATCCAGTCCTCTACCCTGGAAGAATCAAGGCTGATGGTTACCCTTAGGTAGGACTGAAAGGTGTGGTCCCACTGAAAGCTGAGGATGCTCATGATCTTGCTGAAAGCATTCAGAAGAGCAGCAATCCCTTCATGTTAATAACACCTGTCTGCATACTTACCCTGGCTCTTCTTTGAAAACCAGTTTGGCTTTACCCAGGGACACCATCAAAGGCCCCCAGGTCTTTGTATCTATGGGTGTCCCACTAAGGATGGCCTATCAGTGCTGTCTAGGGCCCTGAACTGCTGAGGTCTTGTTCATAGCCCAGAGGCTTGGAGGGTCTGGTCTCAGGGACAAGATGGAAAGATGGTCCTTGAATCACCCCAGGAACTGGGAAGAGTGTGGTTGGCTGAGATAGGATGGGCCTTATCTTAGACACTGCTCAGTCGGGAGAAGGATGAATATTAAAGACAACAGTTACAATCAGTTCCCAACTAGGGTAGGAAATGTGGGATGTCCAGGCTACAATACACAGGTTGAAATCTTGGATCTTCCCCAGGCCTGGTTCAGCTCAAGTCAGCTTCAGCAAAAGGATAAGAGCCCCTGCTGTCTGCTTCACCTGCTCCTGTGGGCATCTCCTGTCAGAATGTCCCCTCTCTCATGGGACAAGAAAAACTTCGACATTGAATGCTTTGCAGACTTTGGAGCCATGGTAGAGATCAGAACTCCAGGAGGTGGGATGGGAGGTGGGAACATAGAGACATTGATCAAAATAAAAAATAGTGAACAGCAGGAGACAGAAGGTTCATGTCTATAAGTCCCTCCTTCAATAAGTCCTGCTTAAATAGCCTTAGGGGCTGAACTTCTTGATGTCAACCTCCTGACTTCAATTGACTTTGGATTGAGTTCTGAATTAAGCAGTAAATCACAATGCTCATCCTAGGCACTGGATGGGAGATACAAGAGTTAGACAGTGATTTATGAGAGATTTGACCCAGGGCCAGTGCGCTCACCTTGAAATATAACCTTCATCCTTCTGGATTGTCAACATGTGAAAAGAAACGGAACTCTCCAGCTTTGCAGCCAGAACTGTTCTTCAGTGGGCTTTGGCAGCAAAAAGGGTTATCAGCAACATTTGTAGAATGGTGCTCAAGTTTTGGAGGTTCTTTTTGGCTCTGTCGTGGCTGCCCAAAAAAGGCTGCGAACTGTTCAGTGGGTTGAGTGGCAATTTACTCCTGCGCTCTGCTACCCCATCTCTCACATGCACACAAACATCACTGCATGTTACTCATGCACCAAACGCATCGAGGCTTGTGCTATTTAAGTTGTGAATTCAGACGATTGCACCATTTTTTACAACATTTCTTATCTAGGTGTCCGGTTTGCAAGCTCACTCTTTAAGCATTTCAAAGAGATGGAAGCAAAATTATGTAAGATTTAGGGAGATTCTTGGTATTCCTTGTGCTCATACACTCCTGGGAAGGCATCTGAAATTGCACTTCTATCTTTACAAAGTGGCAAGAAGCTCAGAGACAGCAAATAAGGGATGTTTGTTCACTGTCTCTTCCAGTACAAGAAGTAGACATAACCTAATGACACTAACAAATGGTGATCCAAAACAAACACAAACAGAGCTTGTAAGTACATTATGAAACTCCCCAATAAGTGATATTTTGGATGTTAAGAGTTTGTTACTTCAAAAGGCAACTGACCAAATTCATGGAAGAAAAACCATCAAGAGATGTTCAAGTCCAAGATACCACTGCTGGCTCTTTAGGTCTGAACACTAAAATGCAGGAGGCTAGAGAGTATTATGGGAAAGTGACCCCTATTCTTCCCTATACCCTCCCTTTTGGGCACTTTAAGAAATAGGATCAATATTGTTTCCAGCAAACATTTGGCCTGACCCTGTATGGACATTCTTGTCGACTTAGGTCCTTTTGTTCCCAGGGAAATACTACAATATGGTTGTTTCTGTTGAGGTCCATGTGGTCCATTTGTTGACAAAAAGCCTCCTCATACGCTTCCAAGGTGTCTGGGCGCATGGTCTTCTCCTGGATACAGTCATAACTCAACAGCTGCTATTGGGTAACACCATCGCTCTCTTCTGTTGCTTACTGTTTGCATCCAATAGGGTCGGTCTGGTGCAGCAGCTTTTTATATTTTGCGATTAGATTAAGGGATTATTGATGATGATTCCCTAAGCAAACACAGACTGCAGCTCTCCTAGCAACAGGCTGATAAACCTCAGTTCCGTGTTTTAATTCCTCAAATTCCATTAAAAGAGATTTTTATAATGTAAGGCATAATATGTTTGTTTTTCCAGACCTAATGTGGATTATTAAACCATGGGCATGCGGTAACCATGCTTGGCATTAGCAGCCTTTATATATACTTTTCGGGGCTCACTATCACAAGTTTCCTACCCTTCAGATCTTTCAGTCTAAAAAGAGAAACACAAAGATAAGAAAAGAAAGAATAAATCTGTGTATGTATGTGCAGGCACATATAAAGCTCTTTTCCCTAACCTAATCTTTTTTCTCTGTTTCCATGTGTGGAAGATTCATTGTCAGATGGGGTTCGAAGGCCTAATCTATGACTCCCATTGACAAAAATGGGCTTTAGCTGAGACTGGCTGAGAAGACAAAGAAAGGGAGCTCTGCAATTGATGGGGTGGAAGATGAGAACAGAAAAAGTAGCAAAGAGACATATGGCAAGAGCACAAAGAGACACACAGAGACAAGACAAAGCTACAGGGTTTAAGCAAGGCTTCAAGCTTGCCTATCATACACATCTCTTATGAAATGACCCATTTAAATTACCCATTAGCTAATCCTCCCAGCCACTTTCAGGCTTTCAGCGAGCATTAGGGCAGAAGCGCTGTACGGAAAGATGTGAAGTCTGGGCCTCAGCCCAGGTACAAATCTCCCTAAAGTCGGATCAGTCTCAGGTTTAGCTGAGAGCCTCTGGAGCGCTATGGATATTTTTTGCTGTTGCAAGAAGACTTTAGGAAACAACACTGGAAACATCCTCCTGGCAGAAGGGCTCTGAGTCCTTTGATACCATGAGGGGACCCACCACGATCAGTAAGCAAACACAGGTTAAAAACCAGAGCCAGGAATACCAGCCCTCCATTGGTCTGGTTGCTCTGAAGACCTGCCAGCTACAGCAAAAGAAGGTGCCAGATGCCATGGTGGCAGAGCTATGGATGGGAAAACATCCTTCAACAGCAACTGGAGGCATCTCTCCACAAAGGATGGGTTTACTACAAGAGCAGATTTCATTTGGTAGCTGTCAAACTCATTCATATCGTGCTTCAGTTCAGTCAGTCCCATCCCTAGGCTCATGTGAGCTACAAATCCAGGTCCCTGTGTGCAGGCAAGGGTGGACAAAAGCCCACTCTACACAGAGCCCAGCTGCGGGCACACCAAACACTGAAGGATCTCTTGGCACAAGGAGAGGGAATGGGACTCTTCCACTTCTTCTGTAGGAGGACCTTTGTCAGGGTCAGTCCTCAGCACACCTGGGGAACCATGACCACCAGCCGGGGGTTCTCACTACCAACACGGCCGGTGGGACAAAGATTTCATTGTAGGACATCTATATTTCCATGTTATGGCTTCTGTATATCTGTTCTGACCACTGAGTGCCTGGGGAGGGGGGCAGGGGAGAAGGGCGAGGAGAGGGAAAAATAAAGCCCATAGGGACTGTAAGTAATAAAAGGCTGCAGCAGATTTGTCACACTATTTCATTTCTTATTAAATTGAATGGGTTGGTAGAGAGGGACATAAAAGAAACCACAGATTCAAATACCTCTGAACTCTGGAAATACTTGGAGATAACTCTAATTGTTCATTTATCATTATTATATCTAACTAAGGGAAGAGAAATATATTTTCATTCCCATCCCAAATTGTTTTTTAAATATTCTTATGTTAAACAAACAGGACTGCTCCAAAACAGTTTTGATTTTCTACAACTATCATTCGTGTTCTCCCTGTTAAATCTATTTAAAAAATGAAACCTACCAGAATAAATATTTTATTACAACTTTTTTTGCCTGTGAACATTAAAATCTATAGGTGCTGGAGTTCCCCATGCAGGACAGCTGTACTGATTCCCAAGGTTATGTGTATTTTTTGTGATAGAAGGCAAGTGTTTAACTAAAATGAGTAAGAATTAGAAATAGAGGAAATTCAGAGGCTTTTTTATATTAAACTCAAAGCCTTTCCCAGAGCTGAGTGTTTCAGGTCAGCTGGAATTTGCCTGAACACATTTCCGGATTTGAAAGTGATCTTAGAAACCAAAGCCTAAGTGGGGAACGATTTACCAAAGAAATACTCGCTTCTGCGCAATATTCTTAGTAATAAAAAGAACTATTTTCTTTTCTTTTTAAAATGCCATTAAAAGTCAGATTTCTTATTACCTGTAGTCCCTCCCTGCCCCAAGATCAGCCCCATAAACCCAGCTGCGTTTGCAGCCTGCGTGGTGTCGCTGCATGAGAACCCAGACTGCAGGTCCTTGCAAAAAAAGGGTGACATTTCCTAAATAGAGGACTGATAGTCCCGTGCAAAGTAGCTGAGCTTGGGCAAGTGAAATGCAAATAATAAAACCATACAAAAGCCCCACAAAACCTGAAAAGCAAAACAGGTAAAGAAAGCCCTACAAAAACTCATGAAAACCTATATGGGATTCTCAGAAACGGTGTCTTTCAATGATCGTCACATTGGTATCAGCAGTAATTTGCAGAAACCTTTTCCACCTGACTCTTGCGAGTTCAGAGATGTCACTTCATGAGGTGTTGGGCAAATAAATAGGCCTGATCCTGACTCCAGGCGAGCCATTCGGAGCGGGAGCGGGTGGAACGGAGGGCAGATGCTCGGAGGATGTGGCCGATCGTCTTTCTCTTCGGAAGCAAATAAACAAAGTTTCCTTTATTTACTCAAGGTTTAAATGAAAGCTTGATTTTCGTGGCACCACTTTTGAAAAGAAAAGCTTCTGAAAGATTTTATTTTTCTACAGGAAAGCACAAGGAATGTGCTTATTTAGCCAAGATAAAATGATAATTCCTAAGAAATCATTGTGGATTAGGGAGCGAAGCGATTAGAGAGAGAGAGATGGTATATTTATGAATGTGTGCATAGCCCCGCTGGTTAAAGGGGTATTAATCCCTCTTAGTCTGCAAAAGGACCTTCAGACTGCTCAAGCAAGCAGGGCTTAGGCACTGCAAGCTTCCTAGAAAGTCCTAAATCTTCACATTAGCTCCCTGCGTTTCCTCATCTTAAAGTCTAAGCCGTTTTCTAAAGGATACTTCCATAAACAAGCCCCCTCAGAATCTGCAAGGATTTGGAAATCCGGATTGGTGAAATTTTTTAAATCCAAGGTCCAAGTGGATAGAAGAAGATTAGGTTGCACTTAAAAAGGCCACCTTTAAAGAGACAGTGCTGTCCTAGATCATTATTTAGGCTGAACTGAAAAAGAAAAAGAAAGAGAGAGGAAAGAAAAGAAGACAAAAGAGGAGAGAAAAGGAGAAAGTGTCGCATCTGAGATCCAGCTGACTCGGTGCCCTACATGGTCACAGAGCCTTTTTGGGGGGGTGAAAATGTGTGTATCTGCCAAAAACAAC
This sequence comes from Anarhynchus alexandrinus, assembly GCA_008711295.1. Taxonomy (NCBI): domain Eukaryota; kingdom Metazoa; phylum Chordata; class Aves; order Charadriiformes; family Charadriidae; genus Anarhynchus; species Anarhynchus alexandrinus. The sequence continues at coordinate 837,443 of VUYV01000099.1, forward strand.
ACCGCATTTCTCCTACAGTATTCAGGTTACTCGTGACTGCTCCCCCAGCCCTTCCCCTTGGGGTTTAAGCAGGACTCCCTGTCCTCATTTTGGTGAGGTGTCGCTGGTTGCTACCAAATCGCATCTGGGTTTCTCCGCCGATGGCGTACAGTGCCCGTGGCAGGAATAGCAGTTCACGTTTGCAAATTGTTAAAATATTCCTGAGGGAAATTGGGGGCATCTTACAGGGAGATCTTGGGTCATTCTCACTAGACTTTACGTTGTCCATGAGAGGTTCATGAGGTCCTCTCCCCCTTATCACCATAAAAGTGTCTGCAGCTATGGGCTCTGCTGCAAAGGACGAGAGAGAGTGAATCTACACGGGAGCCAAGTTCAGCAGAAGACAATGAACCCTGGCTCATTCTTCTCTTTCTCCAGGAACAGATTTTCACCAGATCTCCATCAGATTTAACTTAGGGTCCTGGTTATTCCACCAGAACAGCCGAAGAGTTGCTAAGGATTAAATAGTCTCCTCCTCTCTCAACTGTCATCAAGTGCCATTTCCACTGTCTCTCTTCCTATTGGTTTGTATCCCGGCTTCACATTTAATCTACTCCCCCCTTCTTAAAGTACATTGATAATACTTATAAATTATATACCTCCAATGCTTTTAAGGCACATCCCCTCCCCTTTTGAGATGTATTCACCTTGTTATGAGCTTTGTGTGGAGTCCACGTGTGGCATATCAAAAGATGAAAAGACAACTCTAATGTCTGTCAAGACAACGCAACCCCTCCTCCGTCAAATCAGAATAACGCAACATGTGAAGTGAGACTGTTTAGCATATTTGTGACTTTTTTTTAATTAGGAAGATGAATGGATTTGTCGTGACGACTCGAGAAAGGGATTCAAAAGGCTCTGGTTCATTTTCCAGCTCAGCTATAGGGTCTCTGTAGGATCCCAGGCTTATCCATGACCCATTCTGTGCCCCAAATTCCGAACGAGGATGGCAGTTTTCTTTCCTCCCATTTTCGGGGATCACTGTAAATGCTGAGCTCTCGAGGGCAGCAGTCTACCTACATGTGCAGCACCAAATACAACCAGGGCTGTGACATCCACTGAGCACGGATGAAGGATAACCACCAACCAGCTCCCTCGATCTCCGAGGATGATTGATAATCATGCTTCCTTCCTTTCCCCAACGAGCAGAGCCTGCGAGCTCCCCTCCTGCTAGCAGATCCCCTGCCTTAAAAGGGACTCTTTGTAGGACTTGGATTTTGTAAGTTTAAGCCCCAACGCCTCCTTCTCCCAGAAAAATTTGCGGAGCCACGAAATCTTCAAAGCATTCCAACAACTCTAGTATCACTTTACAAACTAATGCTAATGAGATCATAAGCAATTGACCAGAAACAAATAAATAATTCAAAATCTACTGCAAGTGTGAAAAGTATTTAAATGCTATTGATAAACTAATCTACAGACTCCATTAGCAATTCAGTCACACAGCACCTGTATTGATTGGTGAATTTAAGCACATGCACAAAAACAAACCCCAAAAATACGGCAAGCAAAAGCTGGCTTGTTTAGCAGTGCTTTAGCAAGCAACTTCATTAACATTTGGGAGTTTACTGCGTCATTTGCTCTGGGAGTTTTCTTGCCTTGCTGTTTTATAGACTGCAGCAATAGCCTGAATGCTGTACCTATGGAGGAGTTTTTACAAAGCTTATATATTTATCTGTAATATGGATTAAAAATCATTTGGTCATTGCTGCTTTTAAGGTTGCTGGAGCAGCTGATGCCACATGTCTACCCTCCAAAGCCTGCTTTTGGTCTACAGACCGTGTTGCTTCCTGACGTCCTGGCTTGTTCAGCCTTTTCCCCCACTGATGGAAGTGTAACACGTTGAATTTCCTGCCAAAATACCTTTTTGGGTTACACATATAGCTGGTTCTCCTGCTGTGGACCCTACGGCATTAGCATGGACTTGGACGATGGTGGTGCAGATCTGTGTATAGATGGACTCTGCAGGCTGCAGCTGCAGATGAAGCCCTTAGGAAGGGCTCAGCAGATCAGATGCATCCACATGGAGCTATTCAGGGAACCAAACTTCTTCCAGCTGTCTCGGGTAGCACGAAATGTCCCACTTGGCACATCATGCTTGCATGCCCCTCTTCACCCTAGCAGGTGGTCCTCCACCTCCTGCACCCAGCCTTGCACGGCCCTAGGTCCCTCATTTTCAGCCCTTCCCAGCCACGGGACAGAGCAAAACTGTCACTTTGCCACCCTGGAGGAGGTGAGGGCTGGTGGCCCACGGACACAGCAGCAGAGCAGAGGTGGGGGCTGAACGAAGAGCAGCCCTTTCAATGGAGGGGGTCTTTTTTTTTTTCCCCCTTCCTAATTGCTTAACGCACCGATCTCTTTAACTCAAGGAGCGTTTTGCAGCATCAGCTTCATTCCTGAAGACGTTGTTGAAGGCTGGAAAAAAGCATCGGGCTCAGCAGTGGTCCTGACAGATGATATTTGCAGCTAGGCCTCCGTCTCCTCAATCCACCCTTAGGCTCAGCCAGACCTGCCAAAGCTCCCTTCTTTGCTCTTTCCCGCTGTCACCCAGCAGCCTGCATCAGGGCAATTACCAAAACAAATCAATCTTCTCTTGACAGTTCATTTACACTGAATTAATTTGGAATTAGAAACCGTTATTGCAATTGGCAGCTCCTGATATTCCCAATACAACGCGGCATCTGCAGGGAAAACAACTCTAGACCCCGGCGTTTGAATTAAAAAGGACAGTTCTTCCTGATTGAGATATAAAACCAGAAAGGATTTTTTTTTTTTTTTTACTCCAAGTTCTTGTTAATTTTAGGCTGCTGGCAGCAAATCAAGACCTGCGGTGTCCTAAATAAAACTTTCCTTTTGGTGGTATGTTTCTTTCTCGCTCAGAGTGGTGTTTCTAATACTGCTGCACAGGGATAAGATACCTGAATCTTAATTTGCACCTTTTATAAGATGTTGGAACCCACAGTGCAGGGGCACGTTCAAAGAGACAGTCTGAGCAATCTTGTGCCCATTTCACAGGTAAGGAAATTGAGACATGGAGAGTATGAGAAGGGAATTTGCCTGATCTGTTTTTCCCCTTTGCAGCCCCCAGTCTGAGCTGCTCCCATCAACAAAATGTCCTGCTTTTCCTCTTAAAAAAAAAAAAAACCACACAAAAAACCCCCAAAACAAAAAAACTAATCCAAAACAAACAAAAAACCCCAAAACCACATTTCGTAAAAAAAAAATTTAAGCTTTCCAGTAAACATTTCAGAATCCTAATGTGGATCACACAACATCACGTGCCTTGTTACACTCCCTCAATGTGTTTATTTACACCCCTGTCTAGGGGATTTGACCTGATGTCTCCCACCTCTGAGCACCTACAGATTCAACTCTAGGATAACTTTTAACTCTAGGATTTGCTTGATTTGCTTTAACTTTTAGTCAGCCCTGAAGTAGTCAGGCAGTTGGACTAGATGATCATTGTAGGTCCCTTCCAACTGAAATCACTTCTCTTCTCTTCTCTTCTCTTCTCTTCTCTTCTCTTCTCTTCTCTTCTCTTCTCTTCTCTTCTCTTCTCTTCTCTTCTCTTCTCTTCTCTCACCTATCGGACTTCTTGAAATTGTTTATTAATCCACTGGGCCAGAGGAAAGACACAAAAATACAGGAGATAAAAGATGCTAGCTGCAAGGTCTTCTACACAGGAGATAAAAGATGCTAGCTGCAAGGTCTTCTACCACCCTCTCTGATCCCTATCACCATCATCACCATCATGTTTTATAAAAACAGGGGGCATTGGGAGTCCTTATTAGATGGACATCATGGGTAAGGCAGGCTGAGAAACATCTCCAGGACCTGAGAAGGGGCACTGAGCTGCTCAGCCTAGGCACGACGGGGGTGCTCCCAGGAGGCCCTGCAACACACCTTCTCCACACCAGGGAATTTTAGCATTGCAAACCAACACACTGAAAAGATTTAAGGAGCATCCAGGGTCAAGCAGGAGCTGGGTGGTGGTTTGGAGGCTTTACAGCTGGACTGAAGGGCTTAACATGGTAATTGTGAACCTATGTCCCTTCGTGGGTCTAATCCCTGATCTGTTTCCTGCTCCACCTTTGCTAGGGCTGGGCATGCACCAGATTTCTTGGTTTCAGTGGGTTATTCTGTAATTCTGGTTATGTCCCTCTGCTCTGAAACAGAGCTGGAAAGTGTCTCCATGAAGGGAAAGGAGAAGGAAAAACAATTGTGTGGGGCTTAATATGTTGGTTCCTGCTGCCTTCTGTTGTCCCATCCCACAGCACCCGAGGTGCATATGATATATCTGCATCAAATATCCAGGACCTACAGCCAGTCCTTGCACAACAATTCATGCTGTAGCCCAATAGTTCCTTTACCCTGTCAATCATGGGCTTGTAGAGCAGGAGCCAGAGATCAGCATCCTCTCTCTGCAAATTAACCATATCTGAGTGTATCCCTGTATAGATCATCCCTGGTAGATTTCCATTTTATCCATCTCACTAACTGCTACAGAAATCTCCATGTCCTGGGCCTAGCCTGGATTTCTCCTGATCTTTCTAGAATGTAAAATTAAAATGAAATAAAATGAAACAAAACAAAATTATCTGTCTGGTGCTGAGACCTACTTGTTTTCACGGGAATGAAGTACAAAAGCAGGCAAGCAGAAAGGTGTCAGAAATTCAGACATCTGAATTACTGTACTACTCATTTTATTGGAGGCCCACAAACTGGAAAAAACAAACAAACAAAAAAAACCCCAAACAAACAAACAAACAAACAAAAAACCAAAAACCCAACAACCAAACAAAACACCGCCGAATTCTTTAGTAATCCTGTCCTCTGTGAGACTTTTTCACTGAAACTCAAGGAACCAATCTCAAGTATGTTCATGTCAACGGTTTTACCATTTTAAGCACACGCTGCAATTGCACACCCTCTGTGCCATCTGAATTTTACCCCTGGAAGCAACAGCATTGCATCCCAGCCCACCCCATCCCACTCTGCGTACACAGCCCTAATAGCAGGGTGCACCTGGTTCTGTCACAGACTGGACATCCATGCATTTACACCAACCTCCAGACAGGGGAAAGGAGGGCAGGATCAGGCACCAAAAGCCCACGGATACCTCCAGCAGCATCTCTCTGTGCTTTGGGATCTCACAGTCAGCCTGCTTTTTTGTGCCAGCATCCAAGGGGCCAGAAATATGTGGTAAATTTGGGTAATGCCCCGGCTCCAGGATATATTTGCTTAAACCTCTCCCCGTGGCAGAGCAGCTTCCTTGCCATGCTTAACTCCCGGTGCCTTTGCTGGGATCTAAGCACACACTTACATTTCAGCAGACGCCTAACCACTGTCTTTAATAGAGATGCTTTGCTGAATAGGGCAGTTGGAAAAGCTTCTGCTTTACACCAGCGGAGGATCTGGCCCACAGGCTATCAGGCATATGGCTAATCACAACAATGCCGAATTAAGCTATTTAAATTGCCTACGGAATGCCAGAGGGTCCACGTGCTTTTTTTTTTTTTTTTCCCCCTTGGTAAAAGTCCTCTTTGTTATTATTCTGATGACCAACTTGGGCTGCTTTGCTTTGTCATTTTTAGTCAGTCCACAAATTCCCTGAGCTATACAATTTATGGTTTTATCACCAGTTCCTAAGCTTTGCTACCCGTCTCTCCTGCATCTCAAATACTTCTCCCCTTTAAATAAACCTGCTTCATATTTTTTTCATAACTTTCCAAAGCAGATAAAAAATTCTTGAATTTCTGAAACATGCAAACTGATCACTGTGGCATTAAGAAATCTTAAGAAGACTTATTTTAAGGGGTTTTATTAGGGAAATTCCTGCTCTTTAAGATATCTGTACGGTTGTCAAAAGCAGTCACTTTTGCAGATGTTGGGGCTTTTCTTACACTAATCTCCGAGGAAAGCCTGAGCCTCAGAGATCACTTAGCAATTTTTAGATTTAAGGAGATGAGAAGAAAAAGCCAGGGAGCTGGTCCCTCTTAGGGTCAAGTCTTATTTGAATTCAGAGATCTCTTCGTCTAACGTGCAACAGTGTCGTTAAGATGACGGCTAATTAATGCAAGATGACTTCAAGAGATTGCATTGAAAAAGAGAAAAAGAAAAAAAAAAAAGAAGTGTAACCTAAAGAAAAACCAAGCCTGGCCCCTCCCCTAAGAGAAGCAACACCACAAAACTCTGTTTCCACTGGGTCACCAGCAGCAAACCATCACCAAAGCTGAGAGCCTGCAAAAACTAGTCCTTGCCCAGACCAAGGGTGGGCTGGATGTAAAATGTTTTTTAGATGTGCACCGGTTCTTAGATATATCTCACTGGCCAGGCTGCTATCTGTGCATCAGTCACAGCAATGCCACCCTTCATTTTTGTCTCTCTGTGTAAAGGAATTAGGCAGCCATCCTCATTTTGGATCTCTATTAGTTCTGTATTTGTAATTTGGCAAGTCTTTAACACCTTTTTAAGCCTGAAGAGCACTAAGCCAGATCTGTTCGTCTCTAATCACATCAGCTTATTTCTGATTTCCAGAAATTACAAGGAACACAGCCAGGGGAAAGGCCAGGCTCTGGGGTAAACCCACAACGTGGGGCTGTCCCTGTCCCTCTCACCACCACCAAACCCTCCCTCCTCGCTCCGTCGGGAGGTACCTGCGAAGCCAAGGCAGCACCTTGCCCCTCTGATCAAAAGCCATATCCAATGCACTTGATGCTGAAGGCACTCGGGAATATCTGCTCCCAACCCAATCCCCACAAACAGATGAGCTGCTCAGACTGTCAGATAGCTTACTAACCCCAGCCTCCTCCTTTTTTTTTCTTTTTTTTTTTTCATTTTAAAGCAACACAGATTAAAGGAAGCGTGTTTCCATGTGGTATCCATTTGCAAATTAGCCACAGTTCCCTAACATTAGTGTTATTAGGTATTTTTCTTATGCCTCTTCCTTTTTTTCTTCTTAGCCTACCCAATCCTGTTGTTTAAAACAGAGCAATAACACATACATATACATAGTAATTGTATATATGTATATGTAACACTTAAAACCAACCCCAAACTATGCCCAAATGTATATTTCTCCCTGTCTCATAAGTCCTTTAATATCTGATTAATGTCTATTTTACTCCTTCCCCCAGAGTATTTAGTGTGTGCCTCACTGTATAAATCTGCATATATTTTGCAGATCTAGTGGAAGAACTGGAAAAAGCTCTATTGGTTTGACTGAGAAAACTTGCTCAGAGGAACCGGGTCAGATGATGGGAGGAGTTTTGCGGTAGAAGGCAGCGATGTGTCCATGTCTGGGGTGCAATCTAATAATTAATTAAATATAATTAGTGAGTGTATGAATTTTCTGGTGTAACATTGACATATCTATTTTTCTTTCTCTTGGAGCAGGGGAGGATTAGTACTTCCTAGTGGGGATGTCGCTATGGTATGACTTGATAACAGTCATTTCTTAGGTCAGTCCTGATACAGCATGATGGAATTGGCGTAGACAGTGATACCCCTCGACGTGATCCAGCGATTTCATGGGGAGGGAAGAAGCACTCAGATGGGTGTGCTGATATGTGAAGGAACACACGTTTGTGTGTCTACAGTACACTACGGACCGTAGGTAATTGGATTTTCTCTGGAGGTTGCTCCTTGCAGTGTAGATCTCAAGAAGAAGCCCGAATCTTTGTGCTATTGATGTTCTCAGTGGCAGCCTTTCATTAAATGATTTGTTCCCTTCAATATTCTTGGCCTGATTCCCTCTGTCTCACTTTGAAAGGGCCTGATCCACTGCTCCTGGATCAGAAGAGAGAGAAAGACAGCTCCTGACCGCCCTGGGCCTGCGCATCTCTAGATGTTTTGCTCAGCCACTTCGCCAGTTTGTGCTGTAGAGAAACGAATGACCACATTGAAAATTTCTCGATCAATTTGGCCAGCAGCTACCCTGGCCCAGCTTGTGAGATAACTTGACATGGCCCATGAGTTGCTTATGGCCAGAAATGTACACAATGACAAAAAAAAAGCAGATCTAGTATGAAATAACGTTTACACTTAGGGTAGGAGTATAACAACAAGGAGAGTTACTGTTAACTTACTGGTATTAATTAATGGTCATCCTGTGTCAAGCCAGCATTTAGTGGTGAACAATAACTCTTCCTCGCGCAGCAAAAATTCTTGCTTGATTTGAGTTTTTTAGTCTTATATGATGGTGATAAGCATATTTTCAAAAGCCTGCCATATAGCAGCTTCTTCAAGATGGGGGATTTTGGAGTCACCGGCTCTGGGAATGTGGATGCTCCCATTGACAAACACTTAGTGGTCACACCATAACATCTTTACTGTTGCTGCTGGATCTGACCTCTTCGAAACTACAAAGCAGTTTAACTTTTCCTTTGTTTCATGACTACAGACATTGCTGGATTCCCTGCCTTTCCTGTAGAAACCTGGGGTTTTTTTTTGAATCAGAGGTCAACAGATGATCTGAACTGAGTGTGTATGAATGAAGAAAAAATTCTAGGAGCTATTGGTGATAGCAATTATTTCAGCTTTTGGAATAAAACTGTCATTAGTCTTCATTGCCTCTGGTGTCATCTGTGGGAAAGTCTTCATAACACGGCCAGGTTCTTCAACCTTTTTCTTCTTTGCCACTAAAGATGAGAGATGAATCAAAATGAGCTGAAATGATGTAACTTGGAGGCCCTTATAGGAGAAAGAGCGGTTTGGAGGAGACCTGGAATCAGGCTTCCCATATAAGAGAAGATTTGGAAAATTAAAATGAGCTCAGCTCTGGATGGAATAGAAGTGATGAAGAAAAAAACTTCAACTCTAGAAATATGGTGTGTTTATATGTAAAACCATACTCTACACAAACCGATCCTCCATCTGTTCAATGCAATTTCACACATTACTAAATCTGACCCTACAGTAATAAATTAGAGAGAATATCTCAAAAATTTTATTCACTAGCAAACTCCTATCTGTGCTTTCAACTGAAGATACTCCACTGCATTAAGAAGTCTGAGGTGAAATCAGTTACTCTGAGTATCTACCCTCTAGTGGGTGATTTCAGGGACATTCCCCACTCCCACATCATCCTCATGCACGTAGGAGGGTGGATTGTAGATACTGCAGAGGTCACTGGGGAAGTACAGACAGATGAAACTGTTCCCATTTTCTAACTCAGGTTCTTAATAACGATTGTGAGATTACTTTAGCTGTTACACAGTGTTTAAGACAATTTGGATACCATCTTACTTTTTTCTTGGCTGTACTTGGCATACACGAGACCTATAAACTCATTTTTCTACAAATGCAAACCAAGATTCCCCTGCATGCATCTGAGTCCTGGGCAGGAGGCTTCAAGATAAATACAGATGTTCACAAAACTTGCAACAAATTCACGAGTGTTGTCGGGCATTAATTCCACACAAGGAAACTCCACTGTTGCCTTTTTCCACTTGCTTGTGCTACACCCCAGAGTGGGGAATTCTGATTGCATGACAAATTATGTCTGGCCGTTGTTATTCTGCAGGCCCTGATGGGCTTTTTGCTGACCTTTATGGACAGATTCCAGAACACTCTAACCATCAGTGGAAGAAAACTCCACCACTTCGTGGGTCCTTTTCTTCAAAGACTGAACTCTTGGCAAACATCTAAGTCCCCACAGCCCTTCTGCCAAAAGTCTGCAATCAACTTTTTAATACAGGGCAAGGAATAGTCTAGGAATTATCCTCAGACACCCCAAATCCCTTGGTGACTGAACTGCTTCTGGCATTACTTAAAATCTTTAGTCTCTTAATAAATAATTTAATAAAAACAAACAAAGAAAATAAGCCACCGGAGGTGAGAGAGGTGAAAAGATGTGATGGAGGCTGGTTTTACCTGTCATTGCCCCAGGCTGGGTGTCGATGAAGTTAAAGACATACGGAACACCTCATAGATGGACAGAGATAAAATGAAAGAGGTGAGAACACAGCACTGTCAGTTCATCTCTGAGCCAGGATAAATATTAACATTATCAGACTACTGTGAAAAATCCCAGAGAGGGATTACAACCAGAGATTCCTTAGAAGAAGCAGGGGGGAAAAAAAAAAGAAAGGAGAGAGATAAATGGACATCTTTCTGAATGCTTCGAAGGCGGTGAGTAACACTTTCTCTCAACACATTGTCAAGCTCTTTCACAGAGCAAACAGGGCTTTCATTTCACAGCCTCTTCTCCCTACTCAAGGGCCATGGGTAGATCCTGGAAAGAAAGAGGATTTTGGAAACTTGTCAAGTGGCAGGAGGGGTTTTCAATTGGTGTTTGAAAAAGGACTCAGTGAAACCTGATCTTGTGTTATCACAAGCACCACTTTCCTTTCCAGCCCCTGCACCCGCGTGCGCTCTTTTTCGCCTTTCCCCCAAGATCTCCTGTCAAAGGGAAGTTCAGGAGAAGTATGTAGGGTGACAGTGTCAGGTTTTGGCACGGCCCTCGTAATGGAGCGAACGAGATGCTCACAGGTCGAAGACCGCAGGTGATGCACACCAGCAGCTCCCAAGAGGCTTTAGCAGATGTGTGGGCAGGTCTTCACCCTACTTGCCCACGGACTGACCGCTCTGCCCTCCAGCCAGGAGCACCTCAGCTGGAGACCCGCACTCCAGCCTAACCAGCTCCCAAGCTCCAGCCTTGACTTTAGAGCTGTGTTTTGATAGTTTCTGCAGCAAAACTTTCTTCCTGCATCCCCCCTGCTACAGTTCAGTACCAGCTCAGCTACCACAGCTGTTTCTGGGTCTGGGCTGGGAACCAGGCAGCCAAATGGGGCCAGGCTGAAAATTGACCCTTCCCCATAACCCTGGGTTATCATTAACCTAGATCATGTCAAGATGGGGAGGAAAAAACTGACAATTCTTATATTACCCTCACACTGCAGGATAACCCCCCAGTTACACATCCAAAAATCCAAAATTACTCATCAAATGAGCAGCCAAACACTAGGTGGGCACCCAGGAGATGTATTAGTATTTGAGCCAGCTACCAACAAAGTACAGATGGCATCTGTATGAGGAACAACTGCAGTGACTGGGTTTCCTCATCTCTGGAAAATAAATTATTGAAAAGGGAAGTGATAAAGATAAAATGGGCTGAGGAAGGTAAACAGAGCATAGTTGTTCACCCTTTCTCCCACTACAAGAACTGGGAGGCAGCCGCCGCAAATTGCAGGTGGCAACTCAGACCAGCTGGAAAAGGAAAAATAATTTTTCACCCAAAGCCTGTTTAGTCTGCAGAGCTCCTTGCAACTGGACGTTGTGAATGATCAAAGGCAACTGGAGAAATTAATGGAGAAAAGAAATTCATTTTGGTTACGTTGGGAAGTCCCTTGGCCACACATGTGGGGCTTGGGAGACCATTCTGGCAAAGGATCACTATGAGTTTTTGGCGTGACGTTCCTTCATCAGCATTCACTGCTGGCCATGGCTGGAGACAGGATGCTGAGCTGGACCAGCCTTTGCATAGATACATTTATTGGCCTTTGAAACGACCGGTGGAAATGACACTGTCACTTAACACAGCACTAACAGATAACACATTCGTGTCCACAGCCCTGCCAAAGTCCAGATGTCTCAGCAGTTATTCTGACTGATACTAAAACTGCCAGGTCCAAGTTTTCAGCTCAGCAGTGAGGCTAGCGATGGATGTCCGGAGCCCAACTCCCACGTCCTCCAAATCCACAGCTGGCAGTGAGCTCCCCACTGATAAAGGAAGATCTGGGTTTCCAACAGCCGCTGTTCTCATACTGATCGTTAATCTGAGCAAAGGCCCAGGGCTGATTTTCATAAGTGCTGAGTACAGACAGCCCCTACTTAAGCCAAAAGGAGCTGTGAGCCTTTGGCATCCAAGAGAACGAGGCTGAACCATCAAAATCTCCTCTGCTCAGAAACTCTGCAGTACTACAGAGTCAACTACCACTGATTTGCTGTCTGGTCACTGCTGGGGAGCCGGCCCGTGCACAGAGTATGAGTTGGGGCTGGGGATGCTCTGGGGGCTGTCAGGACCTTGCCATGGACTTGCAAGAGTGGTGGCGATGCAAAGCCACCTATTCCATTGAGCAAATCCTATTCCAATGATCATCTTGTGGAAAAGGGGCTTCTTAGCAAAGGAGGGCTTGGTGCGTGCAGGGACCTGCTTTGAGACCCCACAGCCTCACTTCTGGGGTGGGTCGTCTTCAGGATGTAGCATGATGAAAGCCTGTTCCCCACCAGGAAGAAGGAAAATATTCCCCCTCCAATTTGTTAGCACTGGACTGGGCAACGCATTAACCCCACAATGCAGATTTGCCTCCAAGCCTCCCTCGCGCTCCTCCCAGAGAGGAGGGCTGACGGGCGTTTTATAAAAATCCCCTCCTTCTGTATTTACTTCCTAACCCAAATGCCAGGAGATGGTCGACAGCTGGCTTAAATCTCTGCAGCTCAGGAGATCAGCCCTCCCCCACCCCCACCCCCGCCTTTTCTAATAAAAATTAATTTATTATGATCCAGAGAGTTGAAATTAATCTGCCTCCGGAGAGGCTGTGTCTGGCGAGGCCCGGTGAGGAGGGAGGCAGAGGGCTCCGGAGGGCACATTAACAGTATTGTTGTGCTTAATGTTGTGTAGCCGCAACATCTGCTAATTTAATGCACGAGCAGCCAGCTGCCTCCGACAGCTCCTAACAAGAAGTGGGCAGTGGGGAGAGGGGGAGCAAGGGGAGGTTTGCAAGAGGGTGAAGGTGTGAGGGGCTGGGGCTGCCCCCCAAACCCCCCTCTCCAGGTCCCGTGTAATGGTAGCGGTTGCTGATGTGTCCGCGATTAAATCCTTGGGGGATCGCCCCAGCATGGACCTGCTTGTTGCTTCCGCAGTCGGGATCTGGGTGACATCCAAGGTCTGCAAGGGCAATGGTGAAGGGGGCACTGGTGGGTTGAAAGCCCCGTTTTGTCCTCCGTCTGATGGGACAAACCCAGCAAGGAGGGAAGCACGCGCTCTGCTTAATCCAGCTGTACCCAGAGCAAATGGAGCGAGGGATGGACATCAAGCCAAAACGACATGGAGATGGTGTAAGGAAAATCACACCTGTATCGAGACAGGTTTGGTGTTATTCCCAAGCAGTTTGTTCGAGCAGTGGGTTCTTGCGAGTTGTTTTTGCAAAAGTGATTCTTCTTCTGCCGAATGAAAGAAGCTTAAAGAGGAAAAAAACCTCCCAACCTTCAGACGACAAGAAAGCTTCCCCACTTACGGGGTGATAATCAATGTAAAGTTGTTCAGTAGCGTCATGAAAGCAGTGTCATCATCTGGGACTCCTGTGGCTGGCAGGTCTCTGAGCTGGCTACAGTGAGCCTGCATAAATAAATACGGAAATTTGTTGGCTGCTCCAGGCTTCACTCCCTGGATACCCAGGTGCACATGGACCTCAGAGGCTGCCCTGTGCAGGGCTCAGACCTACGTGGGCTGGGGGATGGCTTGGAGGTTCGCACAGGACCCAGAAGTGAAGCAAACTTTAACTTGTTGGCACTGCAATTATGAGGGAGGGTTTTTTCACCCATTATAGCAGTTGGAGAAGTCTGCAAAAGTCAATTGCAGATCTTGCTGTGGGTGGAAGGAAAGGCAGAGGGGAGGTTTTGAATCCTCCCATCAGATGAGTTGCTCCAAGAGTGAGGCCAACCTCCTTTACTGATCACTCCCAGCAATGCCTGTGTCCCTGCTGGGTCTCCTTTGTCTAGGAAGGGCCCAAGGGTTGACTCCATGCCTCCCATCACCAGTGGATCCAGCACACACGGGAAGGTATAGGTCATTGGAGAAGAAGCTGAGGTTGGGCAGCAACTCTGATTTCCACTGGTAAACGGAGAAAGCCCTCAGGGGTTGAAAACCGGGAGCAAAGAAGCCGTGGCATGTTCTGTGATACACAGTAGTGTCACACAGGAGGCCTGGGACAGGTTGCTTTGCATCAGGTGCTCTGCAGCAGCTGCCTGTGGACAGGCTCATGCCCTCAAGAACGAGGTGATTATTCAAAGCTGCTTGCTCTGTTGTGGAGGAAGAACCAGGTTTAAAATCTAGTACCTGCCACAGGAAACAGCCAACGGTAGCTCCGCAGGGAGAGTGGGTAGGAAAAGCCAGGGCTGTGAGACCCCAAATAGTCGGGCTCCTCATACCCATATGGTGATCCCCTATAAGAACATGAGGTTCTTGGTCCTCAAAACTACTGGGACACCCCCATGTCCCTTGGGGAGAACGATTTCAGGGCCCTGGCAGATCCTGCCTCCAGGCGAACCCAGAGCAACACAAACAGAGTGGGAAGAGATACTGCATTGGGCTAAAAAGACTATGGTAAACCTCTTAGGGAAGGGAATGAAATGATTTTTCTCAAATAACCAACATAAGGATTTGAAAATGAACATCTCTTAGTATTAATTTAATTAAAGCAGCATGCTGCCGTTACTTATAAAGCTAGAAGAATCAGTCTGTTTAATGGGTTCTCAGCTAATCAAAAATTAATTAAGCGTTTAGTGGGGATTCTAAATCCCTGAATTGGATTTAAAGAAGCCTGTTTCCATGTCTTTTTCAAGTGTTGCTTGTTTTACTATAACAGGAGACGTGTTTGATTGTGCAGACCTCCCATTATCCCTGGCTTGCAGGTGATCAGCCTTGAAATTCATTCTTGTTAGTTGATAGCTGCTCCGTTCCCCGAAATGACTGTGACAGAGCATCACTAAGTCTCTGCCAGCCCTAAAAGAGGGCTCAGAGCTTTCCTTTGAGCATTGTGCCATGCATCTCCTCGCTAGTTCACCGGTGATAAGGAATGAACAGCAGAGCGGGGCTGAGAATGGGGAAATCTCCCCCTTATTTCTGAGGTTTTTAGGTTATGAAGTGGGGGGTGGCAGTGCATTAAATGGGCTCCCTCCCTCCACAACTCTGCTTGCAGATGTCCTAATGTCTTTGCTCTCAGTAAATATTACCTATTGCACCCTTACTCCCTCTCTCAACCCCTTTCTCACCACTCTGCAAGACAACATCCACCACTGACTGATGGAGTCCACTCCTCCGCAGGCAGCAGCTACCGCAGCCTGTTCCTGAGCTGGATGAAGATGACTTTCAACATCAATGTATGTCAGAGATGCCCTTTACCCAGTTCCTTCTCTCCCTGCCCCTTGCTCCCACCTCTCCCCTTTCCACCACCCATGGAATCCCTTCTATCCCAATACAGAAAACAACCCCAGAGAGCAGATGCAGCTGAAAAGCACCCTGTCCATTGAAAACCAAAAAAAAAAAATTAAAATAAAATGTATTTTAACTCCTATCGGTTCTCCAACCCATTTCCCAGTGAGAGCGGTGAGGAAGGCTGGTGCGCAGGGAGATGTGGTGCTGCCTGAGCCGGCTGCCTGCAATCACTGCTCTTCAAACTGCGCCCTGCGATGGAACCCACAGCCCCCAGCCTGCAGCTGGAGACAGCTCGATATGCCTTTCATCTCTGGAGATCTTTTTTTTTTTTTTTCCCCAGCTATTCAGCATGCTGACAATGTAAATAATACCAATAATAATAAATAAATAAATAAAATGCATCAAGTGTCAAGCGGGATGCAAAATTTTCCTGCCTCTTTTTTTGGATGGAGGGGGGGGTGGTAAGGCGTGGAAACTTGATAATGCTCTACCTGAACCCCTTAAAGCACAACATCTTTGAAGTAGCAAACTGGCAAATACACTCAATCAATTATAAATGAAATAATCTTCTTAAAATATTAGAGATTTGGGTGCTAAGCAATACTGGAAGATTACGGAGAGAAAATCAGTTTTAGAGCTTCCTAAAGTGACAGAAAGAGAATAATCGGAAGAAATGGTGAGAAGTTTAAAACGATTATGTAGATTTGTGTCAGTGAAAATGTCCCAGCAATCCTTAGCCGATCTCTCGTACGCTGGAAATAGATTACGTTCAATCCTTTCTTAAAGGGGCAGGTTTCTTTCAAGTGTGAGGGAGGTTTAATTTTTTTTTTTTATTATTTATTTTTCTAAGCATCTTTGTGTTATTTTTAACCTCCAAATGAGGCCGGGCCCAAGGGCACGTCTGTGTTTCTCTGCCTTGCTGTAGCGGAGGTGCACGCACTGGCGCAGGGTTTGAGGTACGCTGATGGGTACGGTGAGCCCCATCTCCACCTCCCAGCGTGACACTCTGCACGGAACAGCCACCAGCTGGAAAGAGGTATGGAGCATGAGATATCCACAGGAGTGGGGCACTCAGTCCTGCTTCTGCTCAGGCCGTGCAGATACAGAGAGATGTCATCAAAACCAACTGGTTTTCCCCACTGGAAAACACCTCTGAATTCAAGTTTACATCCATCCTTACAGGGAACAAATGCTTCTTGGATGACCCTGGAAAAACTGAGATACTCAAGTCTTAGCTGTCTTCCTGTGGCAGGAGCAGCACCAAAAGGGGAGAGCAGAAATCCAGGTAAAGAACAGGAGGGCACAAGGGGTGATCCGACCCTCATTTTGA
The DNA here is from genome assembly GCA_008711295.1 of Anarhynchus alexandrinus. NCBI lineage: Eukaryota > Metazoa > Chordata > Aves > Charadriiformes > Charadriidae > Anarhynchus > Anarhynchus alexandrinus. The sequence goes on from VUYV01000099.1 coordinate 853,969, forward strand.
CACAGGAAGGTTACAGAGAGTCTGCACTGCGTTTCCTTTTGTTGGTGTTGCGATTAAGATCCCATCTGATCCTTTCCCGGCTCTGCAGTTCACATTTACAGCCTCAAATTGTTAGAATAATTTGGAGCTTACCCTTCACACACTCGTATGCTTTTTAACACAACCTCCAAATATATCCCCAGCACAAAGGACTACATGACCTGGAAAACAGCTATTCCATACAATCATAGAATCATAGAATCATACAATGGTTTAGGTTGGAAAGGACCTTGAAGATCATCGAGTTCCAACCCCCCTGCCATAGGCAGGGACACCTCCCACTAGACCAGGTTGCAATTTCATGGCACCACTTGGGTTTGAGTTGCAAGCCCAGGAGTCCTCATGCCCCGGGGTGTGATGCTCGTGCAGCTTTGGGGAGGAAACTCCTGGAGCCAAGAGAAGGCAGGAGCCTACCAACCCCCTCCCCAGGACCCCAGTGCTGGGGTTTGCAGTCAGAAGCAACAGAATAATTCAGAGGAAGACATTTAAATAGGAAAAAAGGCACGTCAACGTCAGGGCTGCTTTTAAAGATGGTGCCATTAAGCCGAGGGGTTGGTGAGAGCTGTTGTTAATTGATAGCAAAGGAGAGGAGGCTGTCTCCGGGGAGAAGTAGGTAATGTAGGTAATCTTCAGAAAGGATTTGCCTAAAGAGATGGAGGTTTGGGAATGGAAATTCCTGAAGTCAAGCGGGGGGTGGAAGAGGAAGATGAAATCTGGTTTGTCAACAGCCAGCAAAAAGGTGTGGAGCCACCAAAAATCAGCCAGGCTCTCTGAGAAGATACTGCTGCCTTTGCTTAGGACCCACACATCAGTTCACCTCTGGAGTCACGGATAGTTTCAGTAGGGGGAAAAAGCTTTTTTCTCTAAATCAGATACTTCTAGTCACACACACACACACAAAAATCATCTTTTTTATGAAGTGGATTTTTTCACTTAAACAAGAAAAATCTTTATTCTCATGTTTGGGCTTTTTTCTCCTCATCTGCTTATTGCTTTCCCTACCTTTTTTGCCCTTAATTCTTCCTTCCCTGAGGACCAAAATGAAAAAACAAACAAATATAGAAAAAAATCCCAAATTAAAAGCTTTCCTAAAGGTGCTTGCAAAAGGTAATAAAAAAGTGAAAAGCTTTCCTAAAAAAGCTTGTAAAAAATAAAAGTGAGCACAAAACATAAGATTTTTAAAAGGTCCTATTTTTCAGCATCTCTGAGCGCTGGAGGTATTTTCCTTTGGGTTTGGGGGAATCTGGGGGTCATCCCAAGTTATGGCCCCTCTCTGTGCTGCTCACCCCCTGGATGCTCGTGGCTGCTGTGGTCTCACCGTCTGCAGCAGCTTCCCCAGAGCAACTTCACCTAATCCCAGCTCTCCCTGGGGACTCAGACAGTCGGAAATAACAGCCCTTACCTGTCTCCGATGGAGAGGGTAGGCAGAATCAGCTAATGTTTGTAAAGCTCTTAGCAGATGACAGTGCTGTTGTATGGTGCTACTCCCATATTATAGCCGGATGCTGCTTGATAGTCAGGCATGGAATCAATTTTTGAATAATGGATATTAAAAACGTCAACTATGACACCCAGCCATAATGCCTGCCGTGCGCTGAGTGCCTATATATTGTTTCACACACTTAATATACAGTGGAGGCACTGTAATTACTCCTTGCTAATCCCCACACTTTATAATCTGCCCGTACGCATGAAACCTGGCTGCCTCTTCCCACCTCTCCGCCAAGATTTCAGAGCACAAGCTGCACCTAGCTGTCACTGTGCTAAGACACCACTATTTTTTTTTTTCCCCCAAAATATTGTGAATTGCCAAGCGAAGATTTACTAATTGCACTTATCCGGATCCCTAGACCTGCTCTCAGCCTGCATCTATTACCGGCAGTCACTTAGCATCAGTGGGATGGAACAAGTTGTCTATCCAGAGAGTGAAAAGCAGAGCTTTCTTTGCAGAGGCCCTCAAATAAATACCATCAGAAACGATGCAAAAAGGTAATAGGTGTCTTTGCGGCATAAGCTGTGGGAAAGGTGGGCACAGAAGACTCAGTCTCGCTTAGAATTAGTCATTTGAAAACTGAACATGGAGTCTATAAACAAATCTAGGCAAATTGTCCCAACTTTGTTTATAGTTAGTTGGGCTTTGAGCAAATATCTAGTCGGTCTTTCCTGTCAGTTTAAGGAGATTCACCCTGTTTCTGCTAGATCCATCCATCGATACACATGAGAGGTAGATGAGGTCAGGACGGGAACACCGAGGAGGTGGGAAGTGACACTGAATACCCCCAGGCTGGGAAAAAGCCATCTTGTTACCAAAAGAAATAGTTTGAAACAGTCCTTCCAGTTACAGCAGAGGGGCCTGAAACAACCAACTGAGCTTCAGGTAGAGCTTGATGGGATGATGAGAAGAATAACAGAGTAATTTAGATGGGTAGGGACTTGTCCAGCCTCTCGTACAGCCTCCTGCTCCAAACAGGGACCACTTAGAAGTTAGATCCAAACTCATTGTTATATCAGGTTGCCCAGAGCCTTGTCCAGCTGAGCTCTGAGTGTCTCCAAGGATGGAGGTCCGGCAGACTCTCTGGGCCCTTTTACAATGTCGACAACAGACTGCACAACACGGTGTTTGCACACAAAGAAAGGTGCCCAAGAAGCCAGGAGGTCCCAGCCTGTACCTCTGCAGGGCTCCTTCTCCTTCAGAAGCCCAAACCACTGGATGTGGGAGAAGGTGGGCAGAGATGAAGCACTGCTACTCAAACCCTCCGCTGCCATCTGGTGCACCCTTCACTGGTGTACGTGGGCTTCTTAGAGAAGGCTGTGCAGGCCTCAAAGAACAAGGCAATGCAGAGACAGGCATCTTTTGCTGGATTTTGGGATAGGCAGAGATGGCAGTGGCGTGGGAGGGAAAGGGGAGAAAGCCCAAAATATCAGCCTCCGTCTGCTTCTGTGCAGCTCACCTGACACCCCCACCCTGCTGCAGGAAAGGGGTTGTGCATCTGCCATCCCTTCGGAAAAGTCCCCATCTCTCCTCCCAGTCCTCCTCCATCTCATTGCCTCCAGGCAGCAGCACAGGCTGCAGAGGGACTGCTATTAGGGAATATAGCTTTATTAATTAGATCCAGGCCCAGTTTCCTCACAGGAGAAGGAAATTACCTGCGCTTGAGCTGAGCAGGAAAAGCCTCTTTTCTGCTCTTATTGCATGTTTCATCTCCCCCTCCACCTGTGGGGTTTGTGCTGTGTGGGGACCACTGTGTGGATAAATCCTGTCTCCTGCATGGAGCTGGGGCATCGCGACAGCCCTGCCCACCCCACGGGACACCACGCAGGGGGAAATGCTCCTGGAGCCAACTTCAAGAGCTGCAGTAACAAAAGGGACTTTCTGCCAACAAGGCAGAGGAGGGAGAACTTTGCTGGGATGGTGGCTAGATTTTACCCCTTGAGGTCCATCTCAGCCAACTCCTCGCTCCTTGAAAGTATTAGGAGTCAAATGAGGTTGGGTATGCCACCATAGATCAGGCAGAGCCACAACGCTGATGACCTGAGGGCTCAGATATAAAAGAAAGGGGCCTTGAGGTAGCCTTCGCTCACAGTAACCTTAGATACAAAACCCCAGCTGACTTTAGGAAACAACCTGTGGGCATCACACATGGAAACATCATAGAGGTACCACCTCCACCTCAAAGCAGGTGTTTACTTACACATCATAGAGGTAAACTGAGGCACGCAGCAGTGGAGAAAGACTCATCAGTTGGACGTGAAGCCTGAGGGCTTCGTCTGCAACCTGCCCCCTTTTCTTTTTAGTGGAATTGCTCAGATTTTTGTGTTCTATCAGTTAGGGGCAACCCAGGTATAGACCAGGATGCTGCATGCTGGCACACAGCAGAACAGCAGTCCCTGCCCAAGTGTCTCTCGTTCCCCAGCCATACTGATGGAGCAGGGGTCAGAGAATAGAGAAACCTTCTGCTTGCAAGAAAGTCAGTTTAAAAAGGAAAAAATGCATTTACAAGCCTATGCAAATGATGCTGCTTCTGCATGTGCTCTGCTCTCTGTGCTCAGCCTCTGCCTCCTTAAAGTCGTTTATGGGGTTAGCCCAGAATTGCAGCAGACTGCCACCACCACGTCTCGGTTCACAGCATCTGAGGATCCAACTTGCTTTATTTTAAACCGGGAAGCAGGCTGACACCCACCCGCTCGGGATTAACGATATCAGCGCCGCGACTCCCCGCGCACGCACGGCACGGATGCTGCCCGCCGCGCCGGGAGCCAGCCGGCACCTGCGCCGACCCGCCGCGCACAGAGCCGGCGTCGCGGCCCCGGAGCTCTGCGAACCCAGCGAGACAGGCAGCTCGCCAGCCTGAAACGGCTCTCAAGCCCAAAACTCGATTATTGCTTAACTTTCCTGCCAAGCCTCCAGGTCCCTCTGTGCTAAATCATTCCCCATCGATCCGTTCCCATTATAAAGCTCCCGTCTCCCCCACAAGCATGCGACTCCATATGACTCGACTTCCAGCACAATTGAGCTCGGACCCTAAAAATCAATACTGCAGCAACCCAAGGATCAGAGGCCAATGAGGTCTTTAACAAACGTGTCTGGTGCTCTTGACTTGAGTAGGCTTCAGCCTACTTTGAGGTCCTTTCTGATCCATCATGGGTTTGTTCAAGTTGTCATAAAGCAAATTTGCAGCCATTGATCCAGGCAGAATGAAGTTGTGAATATCAGATGGGGGAGGAAGGGGGGAGAATAACCCTAGAGAAAGAGTTTTAATAGCTTATAGGCAACACATGTCTGAGCCAGAGGAAAGCAAATTAGGAAAATGCAAACGAAATAAGCTTTTTCTTTGGTTTTTTTTTCAGCCTTTCTTCCCTCTGGAGAGGGAAGCTACCTTGGCTCTTAAGAAAAACAAAAGGAAACAATAAATATTAACTATAATGTAGGGCTGGGTTCTTTCTAGGATGAGGGTTATGGCTACATATACTTGAGATATTAACTGTAGACCATGTTATATAAGGATAACTTATAAACAGATAGAAAATAACGGGCCAGATCCTTCCCTGCCACGAAACCATGTGGCTCTGCTGAAGCCAATTCAGCTCCTGCCAGCAGACAGGACCCAGGGAAACTCATTTCAGACCAAAATAACTGAAGAGGGAGGAAAGTTGCCTTCCATAAAGTGTGATTCTGATGACAAATGACCCAACCACCTGCAAAATGTATTAACGAGGCTTCGCTATGCAACAAATTGCACAAAAGCCAATTGAATTTAATATAAGGGTCATTCATCTCCCTGGCTTTTTGTTACTTTTAATTCAGCTCCAAATCTTTTCAAAACTCATTAAATGAAACATAATCAAAATTCACATTTCTGTACCTTTTCTTTTAAGTCCGAATCAGGACCCTAGATCCGAATGCTCCCAGCTTGGCTCCGCTCTGCTTTCAGAGCCACCACCCGTCCTCTACAAGGATAAAGCTATTCCAAGGTTTGAGGCTCACTTAGAAATGGGGACCCAGACTGGGATTTCTTGTGCAGGAGATGTCCACTTCACTGTCACATTACCTGAAACATTGGCATATTCAGCGCAAATACAAGATGTTCACTTAGCTTTTAGTGGCAGGTCTGGAAAAGGAGAAGCAGCAGCCAGCAAACCAGGAACCCTCCTGAGCTCTGCTCCCACAAGCCCCATGGAGAGGAGCAATCTCTGCCTTCTCACCCACAACCTTATCCCTAGTGTTTGGCCCGTTGCGATATTCAAGACAGATCCCAGTTATAACCCCCACTGGGCTGTAATAGGTTTGCTCCTTGCCATGTCAAGCTGGTGGACTCCTGGCACCCATCACTCCCACAGCGATGCTGCAGCAGCAGAGCTTAGCCAGGCAGCGCCCTGGGTCCTCCGTCCTCTCCCTGTCAGTTCTCACTACCATTCCCGGCCAGCCAAATCCCCTCCCCACCCCTCTGAACAGCTCAGGATTTAGGGATCTGTAGCCTCCTCCATATGGAGCAGAGGCAGGGCCAGGTGAGCAGCTTCCACGCGGAGATGTTGGTGGGAGCCACCAAGTACTGAGGAGAGACAGCCTGGCCCTGTGAAACGGAGGGGGTGTTGGGAAGGGAGCTATCGCAAGCACGTTGGAAAGTAGACGCTCCCCAAATAATTCAGCAACGGAGTCACGGTGGGTTACCCCATCGATAGCTTCATTCCCCAAACTTATGCACCCGTGTGCATCAGTACAGCTGCACGGGGCGCGCTGTCTCTGTGCAAGCCGTGCTGTGCTCATCACGCCCCACGGCTCCCCGCTCATTTCCAGGTGTGATTCAAAACCGTTTGGTACCGCAGGGTACCGAGGAGCGTGCTCCATCCTCTTGCCTCGTCTCCGACTAGCAGCCTCTGTCTGCCCGCGGCTTTCCCTGTCACTCCAGATTTGTCCCTTAAGAAGTCCCAGTGAAACTACCCTCGGGTTCAGTCGTCACTGGTCAGGCCCAGAAATCCCAGTCCAAGAAAGCATTTCAACTTTTCTCCCGTCACTCACCGTGGCTGAGTGGTGACAGGATTGTCCCTTTCACAGGAAAACCTATGGTTTCATTTTTCCTGCCAGTCCAAATTGTAATAAAAAAAAAAAAAAAAGCACTGAAATTTCTCATGCTGCTCTTCCCTACTGAGTAAAAGTGAGTTGAGGTGGATGAAATTGAGTTTTCTTTCCAATTTTGTTCACATTTTTCACTGAATAGTTTTCATTTGATGTTTATTTTTAACAAAAACATGAAAGCAGTCTGTTTGGTCACTTGTGTGTTAATGAGACTAAAACACAGTTTCCCCCTCTGACCGGTTCTTCTCCTCTAAAACCTTTTGCGCTCCTCATATCAACATTATCCAGCCAAAACAGGCTCAAAGAGAAATTTCCAGCTGGGCGCATTTGCATCTTTGCACGCTTGGCCATTTCCAGGGAAGTCAATAGGGCAACGCAGCGATTCAAACACTTCTCTGGAGCGGAGCCGCGGCACCGTCCCCGTCCCCAGCTCTGTTTCATATTGCAGTGATGGAGGAGCAAAGACGACCTCCGTTCCCAACGAGCAGAGAGAATCAAGGTTTGCTTTCACCGCCCTTGATCCATTTGTCTGAAAACATCCCTCCCTTGAATGCATTCCCCTTTAGAGCCATCTTTCCTCAATTCAAATTGCTCCTTAATTCCTCCTTTTCGAGCGCACCTGACTACAGGCTTTTCCTCGTATCCATCAGTTCTCGTGCTCGCCGTAATAGCCTGCGCGAATGTTTGCTTATATTACCGCTGCTTCCGAGTTATGCTGCCTCCACCTCGTGCTCTCTGCTCCGTCTCCGTCTATTGCTTTACCCCGCTGCCCGTCTGAGAGCGGCTGCACGCACTTCTGCAAAGCGTTATCTCATTATTTCAATTCTATCTGCTAAAGCGTTTGGAGAGACAGTGTATTAAAGACACTATATAAAAATAAATTGAATCGAGAGGAAATCTATATACCTAAAGTTGTAAAAAGGAATAGTCTCCGGTGATGACTCCATTTCCAGCAACGGCATTGTAACAAGCCGGAGCCCATCTCCCAGCTGAATTTTAAATAGATCTGCTCAAATTGAGCCGAGCTGGCCAGGCTCGCGGGGCTGGGGGCTGTGTCCCGGGGACCGGGGGCTCGGGGAGGCCTGGGAGAGGGGTGCAGCTCCCAACCTGCCCCCTTGCCAGGACTCCTTCAGACCACCGACCCACCAGCAGAACTTGCCCAGCTCACCTGGGAGCTTCAAAGAGGGACACGCTGCCTCTCGCTCAGCTGGTCCCTTGGGCATCCCCCCCCCAGTTCGGCATTCCCTCCATCGCTAAGGTAGCTCCACAGTGCAAACCCTGGTAGCTGCCCCTGTGCTGGTCCTCAGGTCCTGGAAATACAGCCCAACCTTCCTCCCTTTGCAGTCTGCCTCGGCAAAGGAGACAGGCACAGTGCTTAAGTGTGGAAAAGCAAGAGAATAGCGGTTTCAGATCCCTCTACCACTACAACGGACTAAAATGGGTTCACCTCTTGGCTAGATGACTATAAGACAAGAACTTGGGTTGGACAAGTGGTTCAACGGGGACCCAGGGACAGAGTTTCTGGGCCATGCTGCCAATCAAAGCCAAGAGAGGCTGATGCGGTTCCTTAATCTATAAGCAGGGAGGCGAGGAGGGATATTAACTCTGCATTGCAGAAGAGAACTCTGCTGGGCTGTGGTGAAAAAGGACCAGAGGTCCCAGTAAGGGGTCTTAGAAAACACCTCTACCCATAAAATCTATGACAGGGCTGGTAAACCCACCCCAGAAATTTTGGGGACACCCCCAAGTAAAATAACCTCTCTGCATAAAGCTGTGCATCATAGTCTTAACTGAGCTATGGTCTACGAGGAACCTTTCTAATTCCCGATTGCTGTAACTCTGAACTCTCCTCCACATCCCTGGGAATCTGTAAAGTACAGAAATAGGCAGGTTTTGCTCCACTGGTTTGTCCTTGTCTTCATGGTGCCGAGATCTTCAGTAAGTGATGGGGAAGGAAGAACTGTGCCATGAACTTGTACTCCGTAAGAATGGGCCAAGTCACGGTCCAGATACTCCGCAAGACAGGAGGTGATCCATGGGGAAGGCTTTCTGCCAGTCAGTCCCAGAGCCCTTCTCCCTAATTAATTCATCATTTGTCTATTTGGGGGAACGGCTCTGCTGAAATGACGTCTTTTTCAAGTTAAAAAAAGAAGAGAAAGAAAGGAAATCTGACTAACGTCATGCGCTCCTCCACCCCTCCTGATTCAAAGTGTTCTCAAATCTGCAATTCTTGCTTTACAACTTTGAACATTAGCATTTGAGCAAATTGAGGGAAACACTTGCCTCCTGGTAAATCAAATTAAAATGGTTAGAAGTAATGCATAATTTTTCATTACACCTGAACAAAGGTAACTACATCACTCTCTCTGTTCAGGAAGATTTTGGTTTTCATGTTTCTCTTGGTCCTGATTCAGAATCATGTCTCAAAATAAATACTCTGAGCTGGAAGAAGTATTCCCCCAGACTTGCACGGTGACCATCAGCGCCCACATAATGCTGCTGCAAAGGAGGAGGGACCTATAGCCACCCATGGGATGTTTCCTACACCTCACGCTATCTGAAGCCCTGAAGAGCAACAACTTGACAAGGTTTTCCCATCATCATTTGTTCTCTCTGCCTTCCCAGGATCTAAAGCTCAGTGCCAAAAATATGGTTGCTATTCTTCAGAAATAACTGGATGTTACCTGCATCCCAGGAACAACCCACTCCTGCAGTTTTGCTCAGGTGGTGGAATTCAAACCTTTGAATTGCTCAGGACTCCTGTGTTTTAACAGAAATATTAAATCTTCCAAACCGCAGCGAGTGAATTAGTAGAATAGGCTATAAAGTGGCAAAGCATTTCTCCCAGAAAAGCAACCTTTGCAAGTCTGGATCACAGCTATTGACAAAAAAAAAAGATAGTAATAATAAACCAAACGTCTGGAGGAATTTCTTCTCCCTATCTTCCTCTCTTTCCAGCTCATTATTTCTTTATAAGGCTCATTACTAGCAGGTCTGAGACTCGGGCACTGACCCACGAAGGCCCGGAGGGAAGAAAGCTTTCAAATGGTGTCAGACCCAGCTGGACTGATTGAAGAGAGATGCAGAGAGGCGAGCGAGGTGACACCAAAGGGACGGGTTTCCTGGGGCCCCGGATTGGCAGTGGCAGGATCCGGCTCCACTAGCGCATGCCCAGCTCTGCACAGCCTCAGCATCTCAGCTTCACTGGAAATATCATTTCCCAGTGTGCCAGACCCTGAATCCAAAGGGGATTTACTGATAGCCTAGTGGAAAAACTTTAAACAAACAACGTCCAGGAAACAACATCGGTCTCTTCTATAACCATTCAACAGTTCGGGAGCAGGTTCTGCCCCAGCTGAAGCCTATTTATATAAGGAGTGTTGTGCTCTGTTCCCATCCCACCCTACATGTCTGTGCATTCCTGTCCCCTTCCTCGTACTCCTGACATAGAATCATAGAATCATAGAATGGTTTAGGTTGGAAAGGACCTTGAAGATCATCGAGTTCCAACTCCCCTGCCATGGGCAGGGACACCTCCCACTAGACCAGGTTGCCCAAGGCCACGTCCAGCCTGGCCTTGAACACCTCCAGGGATGGGGCCTCAACAACCTCTCTGGGCAACCTGTTCCAGTGCCTTACCACCCTTAAAGTGAAAAACTTCTTCCTAATGTTCAATCTAAACCTGCCCTCTTCCAGTTTGAAGCCATTCCCCCTTGTCCTGTCACTACATGCCCTAGTAAAAAGTCCTTCCCCAGCTCTCCTGTAGGCCCCATGTGACAAAGTTGTGTCAGTTCAAGCTTGTCACAAACATGTGACAAGTTGTGTCAGTTCAAGCAACTGGTCTGGCTGAAAACTAAATTAGCAGGGGTAGGGAAAAAGGGGTGGAAAAAAGAGAGAGAGGAAACCAAGAGTTTTTCAAAAGCAAAACACACTTTCACTTGGAAATATCACTGCGTGCAAGTGCCTTGCTTGTTGTTTGGGTTCCTCCTGAGCAGCCAAACGCAGGGATGATGCTGAAGCCTTCGCTTTGATAAGGCACCGTGAGCCCAACGCTGAAGCTGAATGACTCTGCAGGTGCCCCTGCAGGACCACTTCTCTGCTCTGATGTGGGGTGCTGGGACTTCGAGATCTTTCTGGAGGATTTGAAACCTCCCAGAGGACAGCAGTGACAGTCATCTGTTTGCATCCATATCCATGTGAGAGCTGGAAAAGTTCTCACCCTCATTTTGACCGTATAGCCCAAGCTTTTCCACTGCAGCTTCCACTTCTTTCCCCAGTTTCCCTTGAGACCCATTACCCTATTTCCTTGGCTGAATTTCCTCCTTGCAATATGCCCCGACCAGCTTGTTTCAATCTGTGGTATTGGTTCCCCCTGCAGTGGAAGCTGTGTCTGCTTTATTTATTTTTTTTTTCATTCAAGATCACACCACAGCCCTTCTTGCATCTGAATTTTGGTTTTGCTAGCAAGTGAGGGGCAACACTTAACTGAGTTTGCAGCTGAGTAAGCCTTTCTACTGTGGACTCTTGGGAGAGGATATTATCTCCTAGTGGTGTGTGAAATGCCTCGGAGAAGGGACCACAACAGGTTGGTGGAAAAACACCGTAATAAATAACATGCCTGATGGTCATAACAGGCAAGTGAGGACATATGACATAATCGGGGGATAATAAAGAATCTCACCAGGCTTTCAGAAGCGTGGGGCTCGGAGAGGCACAGAGCAACAAGCCAACGCCACTGCCGGGCTCGTTCCTTGCTGCCAGGAGTGAAACAACTTCATTCCAGCCACTGAGAGGTGGTTTGCGAAAGCCTCGGATATATTCACCGGGGAGAAAATTACCTGTCAAAAGAATGATAAAGCCACTGTGTGCTTTGCTACTGGAATCCATTTGTTCTGACTGGTGATGGGGAAGAGCTCAGGCTGCATCACGGTCCTCTGCTAAGTCTTTTGCTGCTGAAAGGATAGATGCGGGGGAAAGTATTAAAGAGTAGCATCCGCATTTATGGCATGGTGAGATGTGTTACCGAATAGCTCATTTTTTAAAAGAATGCAATCCTCTATGGTGCCGCGCTTAAGGTTAAGCCCATGCACACGTCTGCAAGCCCAAACCTGCAAGTAGCGCGTACTTTGTAGGGACTGACATGGTTCTTGGTGTGTCTGTGATGGGGAAAATGTGCCACATACACAAACCAAACCACCAGCAGACATCACTTGTGCCAGAAAAAATCAGGGCAAATCACACCCGTTTACACCGTGCCCAGGAGAAGCTCTGTGGATGCCCCTATAGATGTTTTTGTAGGCAGTTGGGATGATTTCGCAGTGTGGGTCACGTTCTCACAGAAGTTAGGGTGGAATGGAAGGCATTTTAAGAGGTCACTTGTTCCCATGTTTCTCCCCTGCTTTAGCCAGTTATGCAGTGCTGACAGATGGATTTTGCCCATCTTTTGGTCTATATACTGTTGAATTAGGACGACTGCAGCAAGGGGATCAAGGGAAGTTATCATCCCTGCTGCTCAGTGTTGGTGAGGCCACAGCTGGAAACATCAAGTCTAGGATCTGCAGGTCAAGAGGGAAAAGGGATCTGGGGCGTTTCCTACAAGGAGAGCAATGTAATATGGAGTGATAGCCACAAAGTGTGGTTTGGAAGGTTCATGTTGGACAGCAGGAAGCAGTTGAATACAATTCAGGTGGTGCAGCACTGGGACAGAATGTTGGAGGAGGGGAATCTCCACCCTCGGAGGAGTTCAAGCCTTGGCTAGATGCAGTCACAGCCAGCCTGATCCAGCTCTGGCAACAGCCATGCTCTGGGTGACCCCAGAGGTGTCCCAGCACTAATTGTCCCATTCTTACTTCCAGGCCTGGCATAGCCACCTGCGGTGTGGTGCCAGATGCCCTACTGCAAACAGCTGGGGATCCTCTGAGCTCTCCTGTGGGACCTGGGGACAGGGACAGCAACAGATGGGAAGGAGATTGTGTCACACCTCTAAATTGTGTTCATAATGCCTCACTGGTCAAGCACACCTAGGAAATCCTTACCTAATCCATTCCCCCGGGCACTAATAAAGTGCTTGAGGACCCTCTGCAGATTCCATGGTGTCTATTATATGGATGCGCTCCTCCATCAGCCTACAGCTGCAAGCCCCCCGTCCTCCCACCTAATGAACTGTTTGAGGGAGAGTGGTAAAATGAAACCTTTCTATCCCTCATGAAGTGATTGGAAAATAGCAATGGGAAAACGAAAGCCAAGGCAAAACTCTTCAGAGCAGGCAGTAGGAGAGAAATGAAAATGCTATTATCATTCTTCCACATGAGAAGAGTGACAAAGGAAGACCTCTCTCCCCACCCTTCCGGGTGCTGCCTAGATTTTCCAGCAAGGTCGCAGTAATAAGCAATCAGCTGATTGAAATGCCACATTTCAGCCAACCAGGAGAATAAGCGGACTTTCTATCAGGATTCTCCACAACAGAGCACTCATTGTGATAAATGAACTGGAGAACAAGACAAATGAATATAACCTACTGCTGTGCATGGATTCATCAACCCAGAGAAAGCTTCTGACAGAGAGAGAGGGAAGGAAGAGACACTGCCCAGGGAGCTTTGGTAGGAGAAGGCACGCAGGAAGGTCGCAGTGAGCTTCTAGAAAGCACACGGGTTGAAGAAGAGTCCTCTGCTCAGTGCAGGTGCAGAGATGACTGCAAGGTTATGGGGGCAAAGTAGGAGTCCATCGAGCTGTGGCCACTCATAACTTGTGTTGAGCAGAAGGGAACTGCACCACTTATATGACAGCTCCTTGGTGTCTAATTTTGACTCCCTGATGAGTGCAAATTGACCAGACCAGCCAAGACAGGGTGGTTCTTGAGCAGGCATAAACATACAAAAAACCCAAGCAACCTTCCTGCACGATCCTGCTGTTCTCCAAAGGGAGCTCTGGGATGACAGGACCTTCATCCATGGATATACCCTTCCTGCTTCGCATGTACCATAGACAGGATCACAGTCTGTTGTTACTTCACCTGGTATAAAGCAGTTTTTAATCCAGAAGACAAAGACATAACAACATCCAGGGACTGGCAGCTGAAGTCAGCAAGATTCAAACCAGTAAGAGCATGCAAATCACTAGCAGTCAGGGTAATTAGCCATTGAAATGGGTTACTAAGAGCTGGAAGGAATTCTCCATCACTCACCTTCATCACTGACAGTCAGGAAATCAGGAGTGGAGGCTCTCCTCCAACAGCCAAGCTTGGCCAGCCAATGCTGGGAGAGGTTTAGGAAGGAGGGGGAAACCTTTTTTATGGGGTGTCCCTAGAAAATCGCAGCAGGCCTTGCTGGCTCTTTAGATGGAATGCTGGTGACTCCCGTTATGCCATTCTGCAGTGTCCAGCTGACAAATGCAGTTAGCAATAAGTCAGATTCAACAGGAGAGTACGAGAAGCCATTGAACTTGCCTCTACTTCCAGGACTAAATTTTTGTCCAATATCTGTGTTTTACAAAGAAATTTAAATTCATATCATTGTAGTTCTTAGGATGATTTTTTTTTCCCTCCTTATGATGTAAAAATAGCCTGCAATGAGACTTTGTTTAAAGCCATGGAGTTAATTTTCTATAATAATTGTTAACAGTTGGAGTTTTTCTTTCTTCAAGCTCAAGGGAGAAGCATGGACAGATTTATTAATGGTGTCCCCCAATGTGATTGATGGGCTGTCAAACGGGGAAACTTCACACCTGAAAGAACTTGAAACAAGAACACTTACACCAAAAATAACATCTGTGCCTGGTACCTCTGCAAGTCTCTCTGTAGTGACTTGTGGCCGAGCCTTCCCAGGGGCTTCTCTACCACACTAAGTCCTCTGTCGGTTCAGTGCTGTGCTCTGTTCTTCTGTTGCTACAGAGCTGGATACACTCTCGGCATCACAAATATAGTGATGGATGATGTGAGAGAAGAGAGATGGTCTCTCCAAAAGAGTGAGCAGGCGGAGATGAGATTTGGGATAATTGTCATAGAAGAGTTTCCTCCAACACAAGTGTCCATCAGAGCAAATGGGACTCACATGATTTCCGCACATACACATAGTGATGCATGGGTAAATCTTAACTCTTGGGTACATCCCTTTCACCATCATTGGTAACAGGTAGCACCTGATATTGGCCACACTGAGATTTTCCAGTCTCTAGAACAGATTACACATCTCTGCTCCAGAAAACACTGGCAGCTCTGAGGTCGGGTTGGGAGAGTAACAGTATGGAAGCCCTTGTCTTTTTTGGCTGGTGGCCACCAGCTATCTACCCTGAAAGCATCTGCTGTTTCATTCATTTCCCAGGTCCTGTGGGTATTGAGTGTAAACAGCAGGAAGACCAAGGCAGGCACTGGTGGCTACGGGATGACTCCAGCAAGTTCAGCTAGATCAAAACCTTCTTACAAAAGGGATCTGCAGGTGTTCTGGCAGGGTGACTGTGTGGTTCTTAATTCGTGTATAAATACCAGCCTTCATGTGGTCCACAGAAAGTCACCTCTGGCATGCTGTTCGTTGATGAGTTCATGGGTCTATGTCCTTCCCACAGCAAATGAAACCAGGCAGCAGTATGAACAGGAGGGAAACGTGTCCCACTGGAGTAGGTCAACAGAAAAAAAAAGGTTTGATCCCTTCCTGTATAGAGACTGCACACACACAGACAGACAAACCAGGCTACTCACTGTGCCTCTGCCTCCCTTCCCAACAGCCATACAGCAACGGATAGAAAACAAGATGACCAGAGTCCCTGAGAAACACCTTGGCCTCAATTTCTGCCATTTGCTCAAGCTCTTATTTCTTCAGACATTTGCTTCATTGGTATATTCCTTCCCTGAAATACCAGGCAAGCGCTTACCTGACACAGTTGGGATGAATTTTTCACCTGGGTCAACAAGGTCTTATGGGACACCAGTACACCCCCAAGCACCAGGAGAGCTAGGAGTGTCTCTAGAGGCACCCAGGGTCGCTACTGAAAGGCACAAGACCTTGTGAGCGCTCATAAGTGAAATGAAGAAGCACTGGGAACCACCTCAGCGTGCGAGAGGAGTGAGGAAAATCTCAAGCTTTACTCACTGATCACAACTTCTGCTCCAAAGGCAAAAATAATCTGTTTTAATAATCTTAATAATCTTTCTCTAGTATCCTTTGTCCATATGGCTGGTAATCTGGCTGCTTAGGAATGAATTATAAAAAAATCCTCAAATAGGGATCTGATGGCTTAGCTCAGAGAATCAAAGAAATTAGAGGCAGAGAAGCCCTATCAGGCCACTTAGTCTTTCTTACCCTCCAGGCCTCCTTCCATCAGGGTCCTGCTGGGCTGGAGCGACAGTGTCGGATCAGACCCCCGGGTGGAATCCTCTTCCCAGCACTTCCCCAGCCTCCCGCCACTGCGGGCACTTCTCTCGCTGCCTCATTTCTTCGTCCATTTATTAAGACTACATTTTCTTCAGGACAGCGACTGTCCCTTACAATGAGTTTACACACCGCCCAGCAAACAGGGACCACGGTCGAGGATGGACCCTTCCCAAGCTGTGCCAACAGTGACAATGAAGTACAAAATCCTCCTGCAGGCTCTTCCATGGCTTACCAAGGCCTCAGAGCAGATCCCACAAATGTTTCTTCCCATCTTTGCCTTTAACATAGGATGTGGGCAAAGAGGGAGCTGATCCAGCTGCCCTCTGGTGCAAATCAGCACAGCCCACGGACTTTGCTGACATGACCCTGGTCTGATGAGAGGATCTGGCTGAGGCGGTTGGTGTTGCTGGAAGGAGGAAACTCATATCTCATCTATTTTTGTTTGTGGTGATTCATCCTGACCAAAGCAGAGTCACCTTGGCAATACTGACACACAGCAAGCAATCCCAGAGTGCAAACGGGACCTCGTGCAGAAAGCAGGGGCTGCGGGACCCTGGCCTGCTGGTGGTCTGCAATGGGCTTTTAATTTATTTAACCATTAGTAAACAGATGTAATCAACATAACCTTCCCCATCTCCTTTGGCACCACATCAGAGCCACAGGCAAGCTCCGCTGGGGACCGGCCGTCACATCGGGATGAGACGGTGAAGCCTTGAGGTTATGAGACCACTGCTGTGAGTTTTGCCCAAATCTTTACATGCCCAGTTGGTCTCAGCAAGACACCATTAACTTACAGAGGAAGAAGAAAGGAGCCCCATCTGGAGCTTAGAAAGCACAAATCTGCCATTCTCTCTTCGCAGGCTGAGGCCGTCTGAACAGAAGGTAAAGGTTGCAGGGAGATGCTTTCATAGGGAACAATGCATGGGAAACACACAGACAATACGCTTTTCTCTTTCCAACCCCCCCCCCCCCAAACTATTTCTCTGCAAGAGCAGGTACCTAAAATCAAGAGCAAAGAAAACTGCAAGTTAGGAACATCAATTCCGCTTTCAACAATTCTTCCCACGGTCTTCTCTGAGCTAATAAATATTTTGCAGTATTGCACCAGTGCAGCATTACCAAGTCCTCTGATTGAGGAAAATAAAACCTACCCACGTACTGATTTTATATTGCAGCAGCCAAAACCATAAAACACACATCGGCAACAGTCAGTGCAGGTAGTGAGTTACATAGTCTTACTCTTAGGGGAGCTCCGGTTGCAGGATTTTAAAGGATTTTAAAGAAGTAGACTGTCAGAAATGCTGAAATCCGAGTGTTTTCTTTCCCTTACAGAAGCTGTCCAAATTGACAATAGAGCTGTGTAGAGAGTAGACACTCTGCTCTGAATAAATCAGCAACAGGGGTTATTTTCTTCTTTTTTTTCTGTGGCCTATTTGCAAATCTCTGCATTCTGTACTTATTTTTGAAGCGTGAAAATTTGCCGGTCAGTTTGGAAAACAAATCAGGTGCTACAAGTCCTTTTTCTCTCACTCGGCATGTCCAAGGGATGGGTGACCGAGATGCTTAACAGCTGCTTTTATTCCAAATAGGAGAGAAAAATTTCCTGGCCAGAAGAAGATGCCCCGATTTCCTCAGTTGCTCTAAATCTGGGAGGCCCAGCCGCTCCTTGGACTGGCTTAAGGAGTTTCTGCCTCTCCGTCCCCCCATGCTGATCAGCCAATTGATCCAGGCTGAAATCTGCCCTCCAAAAAAAAAAAAGAAGAAAAAAGCAAATGAGGAGGGCATTTTTGAGCTTCATTGTTTTGGTCACTGAGATAACAGCAGTGCCCCAGTGCTTGGCAGGGCAGGCAGAGACAGGAGGATGGGCAGGGAGGAAGGTGTTTGCTTCCCGAGCCTACATGGTGCTGCAGAAGAGGTTTTGTTAAATAATGATGTGTGACTGATGGTCCTTGGGTTTCTGCAGGTCTCCTCCATTATATGTGGTTGATTATTCCCTCCAAAAATTCCCCTTTTGGTTGCAATTTTAGGTAGCCAGGAGTTACCGTATTCTGGTTTGCATCTCTGATCCCAGCCAGAAACCAGCACCAGCGACTTCAGCAGAAGGTGCAATAACACTGCTTGATGGCAAATGGTCCGTGACTACACGGCAATATCCGAACACCTGGAGATCAGTTTAAACCCTGGAGCATGAAGTTTCATATCCCTTGCAAATCACCGGGAAGCGCTGACTGTGGACATTGAGGCTGACCACGTAAATGTCCAGGTATCAGCACCAGAGACATATGAAGCCCTTCCTTTTAATAACACATCGCATGGGGGCAAAAAGCCCTGCTACTTATTCTTAATTTTTTTCCAACTTTTGACATATGCTTCATTATAATTGTAATTAATGTTACCTGGTTAAAACCCCACCTAAAACTTTCCAGACAGGTATTGCTGTTCAGACTTTACAGCATGGGAAAACTGAGGTGAAAGACAGCCACTAACTTGCACGCAGCCAGCAAGAACATCAGCAGAATAACGCACTGAATAGAGGGCTGCGTTGCTTCCCTCTCCCATAAATAAACCCCAGGAGGTCCAACATAACAGTAAATAAAAGCTGGACTGCTGTGTGCTATGATTCACCAACAGAACAGAGGAATTCAGTGATGATGCAGAAAAAAAAAATAATATTGAAAGTCCAGTTGCACATCCAGGAGGGGAGAGAGACCAAAGGGGAAGGGATAATCAGATGGAAGAAAAATCTGAAAGCAAATGCTTTTTAATTATCATCATTTCAAGGGAGCACAGAACGACTCCACATGGTCCCTCATGGTTGTAGAGAAAGACCCAGGTCAGGGCAGAGGGCAAATCCAGGGTCAGATTCTTATTGAAAGTGAAAATTGTTCTTATTGTGCTTAACACCAGCTTTAGGAATATTAAAGAACAATTTGAGTTTTGTCAGTTAATACGCTGTGGCCTGTGGTTAATGTGGCACTAAGATAGATTTTTTTTTTTAAAGGCTATTAATCTAGCAAGATTTTAAAGAGCTCAGCAAATATAATGTAACTCTAACGCACTCTGTCTAGAAATTACCACCAGCCTCGTTCGCTGGTGCAAACATAACGGTTCTGATCGACAGGTCGTGTTCACCGACCACAGAGAGGTTACAAAGACTCGAGGCAGATCAGCTACCGGCCTCCTTTTTATTTAAAGGCACTCTAGTGGGTTTTTTTCACTTTAACACCACTGGAAGATGCCCAAGGGATCTTTGAAAGGCTCCATCCCTCAGCCTCGCTCATGTCTGCGCTCATCATCCTGACCATTTTTCTGACAATAGCAGATGGTCTTATCAAAAGTGCTGTCTCTCCTTAGAAAGCCTCCCCACTTGTTCGGGACAGTAATTATGCTAAATATAGTCCCATCACATGTCGCTAAAAAGCACCATTAGATGGTGGTGGAAGTGTCTAGTGGAAGGTGTCCCTGCCCATGGCAGGGGGATTGGAACTAGATGGTCTTTAAGCTCCTTTCCAGCTCTAACCATTTGATGGTTCTATGATTCTATGGGTGGGTGAGGTCATGAACATACTCACGATCTCACAATTTGGTGGAAGTTCTGCTACAAGATACCTGGACACGAACCACATTGGTGTAGTCTCCAGGAGCAGACCACACAGCGTTGCTTCCCTCTGGAAAAAAAAAACAAACCAGCAACCCAGCTTTCCTTCCCATGAAGGAAACCCCTCTGAAACAGGGCCAAATCATCAAAAGGGTGCGTTAAAAGAGGTTTTGGCTTGACATTTTACCAAACTGTCAGTTCTCAGGAGAGAGGTACTATCAGAAGCTGATCTCGACATGGGAATCCTCCTGGGACTTCTGTGCATCCCAGCCCGACATCGATTCAGTTTGTAAAAACATGAAAACCAGACCATGGGGAAACACGAAGGGCTGCAGTGAATCTCACCACTGCCTGATGTGCTGGAGGCTCGTGGCCCGTGGTGGGAAAGGTGCCCATCCCTCAGCCATTCCAGCACAAAATCCCACCTTCTTCCCTAAATCCTCGTGAAGGGAGAGAAGCAGAGCTGCTGGAGGGCTAAGAGGAAAGGGGATTTGTCTGCAGAGATTTAATTCTGAGATTTCCTGCAGTGCCATATTCCTGGCTTCTCCCTGACCCTGTGGAGGCACCTCACACTCCCAAGATGGGAAGGTTCCCCAGGGTGCTTGAAAGCCCCTGGAAAAGACTTTCAAAATGACACCCATTTTATGCTATGAGGTGAGAAACAGAGAAAAGCCTAGTGGGATCAGCTCCAGCCCCACTCCCCACTTACATGGCATTTGTGCTGCACTTTTTTTCTCTCCTGATTTTTCATTTCTCCTCTCTTTCCAGGAGCACCCAAACCCTACATAGAAACTCCTCTGGCCCCACCCTCAGCAGGGGGAATACACTGAAATTAGATGGTTGGTGTTACTGAGAACATCGATCCCTTTTTACTACCCATCTGGCTTTACTGTCAGATTTTTATTGCCGCTACTTTTTGCCAGGGACACACGTCTCCTTATGGCACATCCGAATGGCCTTAGAAATAAAGGAATGAGACCTTTCAGCCAGCAAAAACCTGTAAATAAACAGTTTGGGCTGGCAATCAATGGGCAATCTCTCTAAGCCCTGGGATTGTT
The DNA here is from genome assembly GCA_008711295.1 of Anarhynchus alexandrinus. NCBI lineage: Eukaryota > Metazoa > Chordata > Aves > Charadriiformes > Charadriidae > Anarhynchus > Anarhynchus alexandrinus. The sequence continues at coordinate 874,603 of VUYV01000099.1, forward strand.
CAGTTAGATTAAGCCTTTCTAATGAATTCCTCATTGAGCCACTGAACAGAAATGAAGCCTTGTTAGCTCATTATCTTTCTAATTAACCCATTCTAAACCTGCTCCTTCCTCACCAGGAGGTAGCTGTGCTGTTTGGGTTTCACACTGAGGTTTATCAATGACCCCCTGAGAGCCTTTTGTATCAGTAACTGAGATTTATTTGAAATGACTGAGGAAGGCAGCTTCCAGTTTATTCCCTGTGCCAGATGAAGGTCCGAATACTATGTTATCCTCGGGCTACAATTTCCCAAGGACAAGCCATGTGTTGTGAGCATCTCCAAGCCCCATTCTGCAGTGATGAATGCTCCCCCCCAGCCCCCCAACCCCTTGTTTGTATGCAGATCGCTGGGCTCGTTAAGCTGACGAAGGGGCCTGCCCTCCCTAATGGGGGCATGGGGCTGCACTGTGTCTGCCTGCAGACAGCAAGAGTATTTCACCGGTGGCATCGGCTGCTCTCAGCTGGTTTTGTGTTTATAAGCAGCATCCCTTTCCAGGCAAACGCAACAACACATCTAATAGATGGAGAGCCCTCTTCCCAAAGGATGACCGCAGCAACCCCATTATTTGTGCCATTTTGAAGGAGACAGGCCATATAGTAACATCCAGTGGAGATCAATCCCATGTCAGGAATAGGATGGAGTGATCAGCCTGATCGGTTCAAGCTTGGTGTCCGCCACAGCCCACTTGACAGCGATCTTTGCTCCTTGGCTTCTCTCCGGAAAAGCCCAGCATGGAGCAGCTCATGGGATCGCGTGCTCAGAGGCCCCGGCATCGAGCCCATCCTTGCACTCAGACACAGACTCGCATCCTACAGCTCTCAGTGCAGTCCCAGGCATTTGTCACCTTCGGTCACCTCTCTCCCTAAGTAGCCGGTGGGGCTTTCTCCCCTTTCTCCCTCCCGTTCAACAGCACCTCTCCCTTTTCGGCTCTCCCCTGGCCTTGCTCCCAAAGCGTTCAGCACCTGACTGACCACCTTTCCCACTGGGTACCTGACCTGAAAGCACCATTTTTCACCCCAGACCAAGTGACACAGCACCTTAGCTAGCCCGCATCCACCACCAGCGTCCCTTGAAGGAGCAAGAGATGCAGAAGGATGCCTTCTCTCTCTCAATCCCTTTCTGTACCTCCACAACACACACAGGACTTGCTCAGGATCCCATGTCCAGGCACATCCCACTGCATTCAGCCTTCAGCCCAGCTAGGGAGGGACAACCCAAGCCATGAGCTTCCCTGAGCATCATCAGCTTGCAGCTCTGGGACCAGCATTGCCTCCCCTTCCTCCCACATCATCACTTTTTCCACCCTTGCCTGAATCATCTGCCAAATGGCTCTGGCTGACCTGCCACAAGCACAGAAATATGGATTTCAGTCCCAGGTCAAAGCCTGGCAGCACAGTTTGAAGTGCCCAGTACAGGTTTTGTCAGTAGAACAATACCAGTCTACAAACTGCCCTTTGGATGGCTTTGGAAACCTTTTGGAAGCAAATAAAAAAATTAAATTCTTTGCTTTTCCATTTCTTTTGTTATTTTCAATTCTGGTTTCTCCCTTTACCTTCCTCCCCCAACCCCTACCCAGCCCGGGGGGAGCCGCGACCCCAATCCACCCTGCGAGATTCATTCAGATCCTGCCTCCAAGAGCAACATTTTAATAACCCAACCAGCCAGGGATCTCTAAATCTCTCCGAGGAAAGGAGGCAGTGAGGATATAAACAAAAATATGCTTTGCCTAATTGTTTCTTACGTCGTCACGAGCAATTGAAAACGGCTCCTAGGGCGATATCCATTACATTTTGTAACAAAGGACTCTAAATGAAGGAAGCCCAGGCGGAACAGCAGAGTCAGAGCTAGAGACAAGCCTGGCATATAAATCTGTGCCAATCTGCCCCCACCGCCACCCCAAATGCTCCCACAAGACCTGGAAACTGGCACAGCAAGAAAGAAATTCCAGCACGTGCCACGCTGGGATCTCTGTTCCTCTGGATACCCGGCGGCTGGGGAAGCCCCCTTCCCTCGGGGAAGATGGCAGAGCCACCCTCCCGCCTGTTCAGGCCACCACGCTGCGGCATTCGTGTCCCACAGCTTCCTAATGGGCTTTTGCCAGGGCCCCCATCCATCAGTAGGGCTGCGGGCTGGTTCTCGGGGCAGGAGCTGGTGTAGAGGGCTGTATGTCGGCAGGGCGATGAATGAAGTAGTGAATGCTAAGCTGAGATAAGCACCTCTCTGTTTGGCTATTAAAAAACCCCGGTAATTTAGACTGCATGGTATGCCAGATCTCTGCCTGGGTCTCTGAAATTATTTTGTTCTATATTTAGTGTAAAATTCACTTTGTACATATTAGTCCATCCTGCCAGCAGCATCTCTCCATAGAGGGCTGAAGTGAGAATCTATTTACAGTCCTGGCGTAGTCTATTCTATATATTGGGTACAGCATCAGCTGGACTTTAAGGAATCTATTAAGATAGGTACTTTTTTTTTTTTAACATTGAAGCAGAGTAAACACTGTAGCTACGAGCTCTTCTGCTGAACGACTGTGTGGAGTAACAGGGAGAAGACAACACTGATGTTAAGTGGGCAGGCAGAATATCAAGCATGTTTTCTGACTGAGATAATTAATTTTTTCAAGGAATTTCTGAGTTTTAGACTGATTTTTTTTTCCTTTTTTTTTCCCTCTTATTCCATGTAGTCCAACTTCGTGGTTTGAAGACAATATCCCTGCACTGTTGGCCAGTGCATTGGTTCCTGCATGCAGCAGTCTTTATGTTTCAGAGGCTGCTTCTAGAGGCAGCTGCCCAGTTCCAGACACAGGCAGGCTACTGCAAAGCAAAGTGATTTTCATGCTTTTGTGTGCTCTCTCCATCATGGGAACTCAGCAATTTTTTTTTCATAGGACTCTGCTGTGACTAAAAATCTCTGCTGTGAGTGCTCATGATTTGGATCCCTGGCTCTGGTCTCTTCGAACCTCAGCTCCTGTGGACCAGGCAATTCAGCTTGCTTGGGTCTGCTCCTTTCCTCTTCTCCTTCTCCTTCTCCTTCTCCTTCTCCTTCTCCTTCTCCTTCTCCTTCTCCTTCTCCTTCTCCTTCTCCTTCTCCTTCTCCTCCTTCTCCCTCTCCCTCTCCCTCCCCTTTCCCTTCCCCTTCTCCATCCCTTTCCTCTTAGTTTTACCCATGTTCATCAAAAAGCCTTGCAAACGTGACACACATGCAGGGCAGAGCCTCAGAAGTCAGAAGACAAGGCAAAGGAAACCTTACTACACAATATTTTTATAATCTCGAGATTCATTTTATGACAACTTCATGTCAGCAGCAGCAGCTCTTTCATGAGGTGTTAATATTAGAAGCGGATACAGATGTTAAAGTATAAAACTGCTCTTTGTGCATGGAAAAACCCATCAAAACCTCATAGATCTGCCTTAATATTTTCACTCCCAAACATTTAAAGTCCCATCAATGTCATGGGAGTGATTTCATGAGATTCTTTCATTCTTTAAACGCAGACTGAGGAGAACAAGGAGATGATGCTGAACCTCCAAAATCAGGAAGAGCTTAGCTCTTCATGGGCTCCTCCAGCTGCCTTTCTACCATCCTCTGTGGATACTCCAGGGAGGGTAGAAACAGTATTAAGGCACATTTTTTGATCTATGTCTACTTTTTGGAGACATGCTGGCTCACCCTCTTGCAAAGGAAAGCACCTAGGCCGGCTAGGCTCCACAAACAGCTGAGACAGTGTGTATCATTATTTCTGTGCAAGAAATGAAGCAAAATTAAAATAACGCAGCACCATATCCAAATGCTGAGCCAGCCTGAGGAAATCAGCACCGTGCTCACTCTGACGGCGCTTACCTCCCTTCTCCTCTTCCCCCTCTCCCTCCTCTGCCTGCAGCTCCCCCCGTCCAGCCCCTCCAGACACGTCCAGGGGGATCTTTAAAACTCTATAAAAAACATAAGAAGCTGTTTTCGACTATTAAGAGAGACTGTTGATAACACAGTTCCAATAAAAAAAAAGTCTATATATGTGCTTTCTACAGCTTCCCTTGGAAAATAATTCATTTCTCCCTGCATTATATTTCATGGTAACCTAGAGACTCAATATGTTCTGGATTACTGCATCCATTTCTGTTTCTGCTCTAATGGCCCACCAGAGTATGAACCTTCCAACCAGAGTCCCCTAAATCTGGTGACTGGGGAGCTAGTTGTACTTTCTTGTTTTCCACTTGATAACTAGCCCCTTCCAGCATTGCTTTTATGGCAGTAATCTTCCTAGGCTGGTTGCAGATTGCTTGTCCTGNCCACTGCAGTCCGACAATTTCTTGTGTCAATAAACCGCCCCTTCCATTTCGGGGGAAGGAATCTGAGATTGCCAATGCCTATCAATAGGCTCCAGATATCCTGAGTTTAATTTTATGGCTTCGCATTACAAACGATGGAGCAAACGGAGGAGGCTAAGCAAACACCTCTCTCCTCTTACCGCTTTGGAAGGTAAAGGACGTTAGAAATAGCACGAAAGGTATGGAGGAAATAAATTAGGCCAGGTCCCGGCTGCCCATCAGTACAGCCTTGCTCAGTGCCGGGAGTCCACCCCCACGCACAAGTCCCAACCGTGTCGTGGAGTCTGGGTGTTGTCCACGGGACAGCCTCCATCCTGCCCCATTTGCATTGGCATCCGAGATCCAGGCACGTATACCACCATTTAGTTCATTTTCTCTTTCGTCATTGCTCTGGAAAAAAAAAAAAAGATCATACGGAAAACTTCAGTGCTGTGGAGGAGAGTAAATTAGAGTTCAGGAAACCGGCCTGAGTGAAAAGTAAGGGCTAAACCTTCATTTGTCCCTTCAAGCTCAAATCTGAATACACACTTACATTTAAAATTTATAGGTAAAACACTTTGTCCTCAAATATGGGATAAAAGAATATCTACATCTTTCAGAAAATTAACCCAAAAGGACGGAGCTTAGGGTTTTTTCACAAAGCCATTTCTAGGAGAACGAGAACTATTCCTTCTACAGCTCTTTTTAACCCACGGGTCTCACAACCCTTTGTCAATCACCACACATGCACACAGAGTGTATCTGCTTCACTTTTCCTTTCGTGGAATAAGTCCGATCTGCGACAGTTTTCCTCAGTCTGAAGATTGCTCCTAGGGCCTGACTTTTCCACTCGCTTAGTGCTGGGGCTTTTCCTCTTCAGGACGCTCGCACGAGAAACATTTTCTCCGCCTCGCTGCCATTTAACTGTGCTTCTGAGAGAGTGGCAGAGAAGCAGCCGAACGCCTCACAGCCTCGCTCTTCTCTCCGCAGATTTGCCTTCAGGTCCTGCCGAGTTAAAGGTGTGACAAAGGCCATTGTGCAGCTCTTCCCAAGGCCAATTCCTAGGGTTAGGCTGATCTTAGCATCCGTACCGTGTTTACAGCTTCCATTTTCTAGAACAGGTTGAGTTCATTGGCATTAAAAACTCTCTATAGTGCATCAGTCTTAATCCAATTTTAAAAGGCAAGGCCGGCAACTGTGTTAAAGGGATTAACTCTTATTAAATATAGTGTATTTGAGTAAGCCCTAAGGGAAGGACTCCAGTTGCTCCTGTTTGCATGGATGGAGGCAGTCATACCAAGTTACATCCGAGGGACCTGGCAGTAAGCTCACGCTATAAATTACATCATATTACAGGGAAATAATTTTTAAAGCATGGAGGTAATTGGAAAGCCGTGTCCTCGGCAGGCTTTATAAACATTAAGAAGCAAACCCTTCATCTCCTGTAAATCCACACGGGAGGAAAAATGCAGGTGAGAAGTTAACCTGTCCTGGCAGAGAAGCTGCTATCCAGGTCTCAAAGCAGAACGTGGACAGAAGACGTAACATCAGACTGTTGAAAGCAATGGAAAGGGATGGACCTCTGTCCTCCGGACTTTGGATGTAGCCAGGTGACAACACACAAAAAAAAGTGTTATCCAAAGCAAATGGACTCCAGCCCTCCAAGGAAAACACCAAGATTTCCCTCCTATCTCCCCATAAGCTCCAGGGAAACTGAAGCAAGACGACCAGGGGGGCAGAGCTGAAGCCAACCACCCCCAGGTCTTGGTGGTCCAGTCCATTTGCCGCTTACCATAGGGGCACAAACCTCCCGACGAGGAGGTTCCCCTGAGCTGCCCCACCTGCCTGCGGGTGCCTTTAAGGACGCAGGCAGGGACCAGTCTCCACAGTCTGTTTTCCATTCACAACTTGGCGGTGAAGAAGCATTAGTAGCCTGGAAAGCCTTGGCTTATTGCTCCTACAGACCAGACTGGCACAGTTGGCATGTCCAAGTCTAGGGACGGGAAACAAATTATGTTGATTTAAAGGCAACCTAACACTGACCAAGTAAAATTGACTTGGCAAGCTTGAATGTCTGAAAGCCCCTCTTATCCACCCCACGTGGTGTAAGCAGTACATGGGAACGATACGTAAGACCTCTAAAACAATGGTGAATTTGAGCCCAAGTAACAAATCCCTGCTTATTCATTCCTAACGGGAGCAACAGAAGATATACGGATTTGTAAATATTTTAACCTAGCTAACAACTGCTGCCAGGGAGTTTCCAAAATCAAGGCCTTGGAGAATGACCTTAATTCTGATTCAAAAAAAAAGATCTCAGATTAAAGAGGAACTTGTCATCAGCTATTCCCTGTAATTAGTTTAATATGATCAGCTCTCCATGATAACGAAAGACGGCATCAGAGCTGCCCAGAGAGAAACTTCCAGTGGATAATAAATACTGACAGATTTCAACCAGATGGCTTTACCAGACTGCAACTTTGAAAGCGATTTTGAAGCTCAAACATTAGTGCTTATTACTTAGGATCAGCCAATAGCCAAGAGAGATCTGCAAACGGCTCCAGCTGGGGTTTAAAGGCAACTAAACCATATGGATAAAGACTTTGATTAAGGGTTAAAAGATCATTTTTGAAAATTACTTTCACTGAGCACCCAAAGCCTTGGGAGTACGACACTCTCCTTTTTGGGCTGGGGCTTCACCTCTACAGATGGGCTATTAACTGAGCATCCCAAAGCCAGCACGGGTGAGACAGCCCCCAGCAGCCGCAGGGCTGGCATCAGGAAGCACCAGGATGTCACTTCTAAGCATCCTTCCCAGACTGCTTGGGGTCGCCTTCAACCCTGGGGAGAACACAAGGAAGGGTGGGCAGAGGGGGGGATGTCTCTGAGATCCTCTTAGGGCAGAGGTGTGGGGGGCACCACACAGTCTCCACAGCGATGCCCTTTGCCTTTGTCCCCACGAGGCTGGACATCCGTGAAGACAATCCTGTATTGCCTTAGGGTTTCCATCAGAAACAACCTGGAGGTTTGTTGTCATGAGCAGAAAACAGGAGTATAAGTCCCTGGCTCCAAAATCTGGGGTGCAAGATCAGTCACATTTGCCAGACACAACTGCTGAGGGCTTAGTGAGGTTGACCCAAGCTGTAGGGCAGGAGAAAAGCCCATCTGGATCAGTGGGGAGCTGGAGGCCCTGGAAGACCCACACTTAAGAGGACAGCAGATCCCTCTCCCCTAGCTCAACCTCAATTTAATACAAACCTCTAACATTTAAGCCCATAAGGTGTCACAACCTGCTGGGACAGGCACCTGTGACGCCAGTTGATGGGCAGGGGAAGTCCAGCCACTTTCCTTCCATGGGAACCTTTGGAAACGCACATTGCTGGTGACCAGAGTGAGGTTTGCAGCTATGCAACACCTGCACAATCCATACAACTAAATAGGCCAAAGGTGTCCCTCACTGTGCCCTGCCAACACACCTCCAGGCTGGATGAAGGACGTACCTTGGCAAGAGAAGCACCATTCAGCACCAAGCCTGCATCCTCCTTTCCTAACCAACCCATGGGGGACAACCCCAAGCCACCAGGCACACATGCCACTGGCACCCGCTGTGCCGGTGCAGCGAGATGGATGCGGGGAGGAGGAGGGACACCACAACAAACTATTTTTCCCTGCCTGAGTTCAAAGATACATTTCAGCTGTCTACTTACTGCTCCAGTCGGGTGAAAGCTCCCGGTGTCTGAAGGGGCTTTCTTGCTTCTCTTGGCATTATGGCCAAAATATCATTAAGACTCCTGTAGCTGGAACTGAGCTGTCAGTAAGAGAGAGAACTTGACTGAAGGCATTTTTGCAACCAAGGGATTTTAATTTTTCCCCCTTCTTCTGCCTTATCCAAGAGAAAGAAATATAACAAAAAACCAAGACAGGGATTTTTCAGCTAAATTTATTTCTTCCAGCATTTGCTGCAATGGGGACATGTTTGGGTTTGCTGCTTGCTTGCTTTTTGCAGGGCTATTTATGAGCTATTCACATCAAATGTTAAGAAAAGCAATAGAGGGTAGAAAAGGCTGAAGAAGAGAGCTGGATGCTCTGGGCTGCAGACTCCAAAACTGGGGCTGAAATTCTGCTCCCAGTCGCTTCGTTAGGGTAAAAAATAGAAGTGATATCACAGTAGTAGTGATACAGTGAACTCCATAGATTTCAGCCAGGTTCATATAGACCACAAAGGAGTGGATTTTACAATCTTACAAAATATCTCAGCATGCTGAATAATTGCATTAAGCCTCAAAATGTTCCCACCAGGTTGTTCAGTGCCGTTGTCCATACGACATAAGAGATAAGAAAGAAAAATAAAGCAAAATGTCACACATTTCCTTTCTGCTTTTCAGACTTTTAAAATAATACATAAGTCCCTTTCTGCAGCTTGATTAAAAGTCAAAGTGGAGAGTCTAGCACCGTCATATGACTCCTGGACCTGGAGATTTAAGGGTGGAAGATAAATGGGATTGCCATCCAGGCTGTAGGCTTTTGCAACTTATTTTTCAGCGAACAGATTGGTTACCAACAATGAGCTCAAACCAGGTATTCCCACATCCCACCACTTCTCCTTGAACAGGGAAAAAATATAGTTTCAAATCTAAAACTAGGGACAAAAATCCCCCGCTCTCAGTCACTACACAACTTTTGAAAACAAAGGAGATGCCCTCAGTCCACCAAATGCTTTTTGGGATAAGCTTTACCCAAAGAAACTTCTTTCTTTTTTTTTTTTTTTTAAAAATACAGATCAAACCCCTAAGACAGAGCCCCAGTGCAAATTCCCTGATGCTTGTTTGACTTCATTAGCACAAAAGCAAATGAAGGCGCTTTCCCCATTGTCCTGCTCCAGTGGAAGAGCACTGAAAAGGCAAAGTACCAGTGACCTGTGGAAACTCTCCCAGGCTGCTCCGTCAGAGGGACAGAAAACATCCCATTACCTCCACGACTCCCAGCCGAGCTCTTTCGAGCCCCTTTTACCTGCTAACTTCCCGCAGCTGTTTTGGGAAAGGCAGAACCCACAGCCTCAGGGCTGCGTCCCCCCAGGGTGCGTGACAGCTTTCCCAAAGGCCAACAGGGAGGAGAAGCATATTGGGGAAAAAAAAAGTCCAGTTATTACCTTTCAAAAGCTTCGTCACACCTGACACTTGATCTCCTGGACCTGATGATGGGCTGCAAGACCCGACCCACTGGCTCACCCCTGTGCTGAAGCATGTGCCATGGACAGGGAGGTGTATGTTCGCTTTGGGGATGCTCTGGAGTTCAAAGCGTTTAGGTGTCCCACTGATCATCCTTCTCCTCCGCTGGGGTTTCTCTATTTCATGTCTTGTGCTGAACACATGACAACATCAGCAGGTGACACAAGGTGCTGTAAAATCAACCCATTGCTGAGTGGTCCGATGCCGTGCTGGCCAAACCAAAGCCTGCTTCTGAAAAAACCCCAGCCCTGTGCCACGACACTTCTGCGGGGTCATCGTTACCTGGTGGAAAACCATGGCTGCCTGAGTCTGCAGAGGAAAAAACAAGTCCCCCAAAGGCTCCTTTGCATGAGCCAAGATGGGGGCTCCACTCAGCACCTGCCATCTCCGCTGCCTTCCCTTCCTCTCCGCAGTGGCACAGCCACTCTGAAGGGCGTCATGAAAAGATCCCACCTCGCACAAGGAGGAAGAAAAGAAAACAGCTTAGCTGTGGAGGGAAAGACAGCTACTATTTGCTATTCAAATCAGGAGTCACTTCTGGGCACAGGTCAATGAGAAAGGGAAACTTTAAGGCTGAAAGGATATGGACTTTGGAGATTTTCATCCAGAAATGGTGTTTACTGGTTTCACGCGCCCTCCGCGGGCAAACACACCCCGCAATGCCGGGCAGACTTCAAAAGGGCCCTTTCAGTGCGGTTGAGCAGAGGGAAGCTGGGGGTCTTGGGGGAGCTTAGCCAAAGATTATACACGTCTCTCTGGTCGAGGACAAAGCTCCCGCACCCGGGCAGCCGGGGGCCGCAGGGGAACATGCTCCTTCTCACAGATGCCCAGTGGGTCAGGTGTGCCCAGTGGAGTGCAATGCCAGCACAGGGTATTCTGCTGGTATAGCCCACCACCACGTAGAGCATCTTGGAGGTCATCAGTGGGTTTCCTCGAAGGTGAAGTGGAGTCCACAGCCGTTGGTGCAGGCTGGGATGAGCAGCAGCGAGGAGGGGTTTGGGGCATCCCTCATGAGCTGGGTCCATGGGGGATGCTCCGAATGTCTCAGGCAGAACCGCTCCCCATCTGACTGTGATCAGCCAACACGTGGCGAAAACATGTCGTGCTCGACAACCTTTCATAATGGGAAAATATCCAAAGAATCTGCCCAGACTCTCTCAGCGCGCTGAGCATCAAAAGTGCTTCATTTCAGCAAGTTTCCACGTGGGGGGGAGTTTCCTCACTTTATTTAACTTCTACTTTTATGCTATGTCAAGATATTCCCGCTGCTTCAGTTTTATTTAATACCATGTTCGTGCCGTATTCAGTATTTACTCACGTCCTTTGACGTCACAATGCCAAAATTATCCGCAGATAATTTCGAGTTCCCAGTGAGATTTGCACCAAACCACACTTCAAAGTGCTGGAATTTCCCTGGGGACAGAAATACTGTTTTGGTTTTTTGCTGCTCCCCAGCCAGCTTGAAGGAAGGATCTGATCTGTGATGAGAAAAGGTCCCATCCCTGCTGTGGGGCAGGGTCACAGCATGGGACCAGACTGGTGGGCAACCCCATCCATCCCTCCCCACCCAGGTGCGTTGAGAGGGCGACGCCATGGTAATGTCCCCCTCCTCACATCAGCAAGGTGTTCAGGCTGTGTAGGATGTGATGGAAAAATGTGGGTGCAGTTTTCTCCTGCACCTCTGGAGCAAAGCAACGAGTAAGGAGGAAACCATGATGCTGTAACAACTCCATTCTTCATCCTCTTCATCCTCCAGGTGGATTGATAGCTGCCAGACTAGACACTGAAGGAAACCCAAAAATCGCCACCCTGCCAAGTGTGGAGAGATAAACCAGAAGAAGAAATCAATGGGTTTGCCGGGTTTCCTGCAGCACCCAGGGAGAGGTGAGGTTGGCACCTGCTCTGTGCTGAGACCCAAACCAGTGGGGTCTCCAGGGAACCACAGCAGTTCCCCAAGACTCCACCAAGCCCCGCGTTTTCCCACACCTGAAGCCACGCAGCGCTAAACCACACACGCACTGAAGCCCCCAAGCCAAGCTGTGACACTTCTCCTACCTTCTGCAAGAAAGAAAATTTTAAAAAGGAAGAAAAAGTCACAATTTGTTTCAGGTTTGGAGTGAAAGCTTGGCCTGACTGTTTAAAAGCTGGATTACTCCTTGCTACCATACTTATACACACCCATCCTTAAATTAATAAAGAACTGTCTTAAACGCAGTCAAAGTGGCTTCAGATTTGAATCACTTCAACAGCCCATTATCAGCATCGTGTTTGTTTTTCCATATTGACTGTGTGTGTAATATAATCCTTGTTTATGATAATTGATTTTCCTTGGACTGCCTTCCTGGGAATAATATGCACACTTTTTAACTCTCTTTTTAAAGATCAAATGGCATTTAGGCCTGGTGATTTGAATCTGAGTTGGTCAGAGCATTTAATACAATAAAAGTGAGCTTAAAGGAAAGCAGTTAAACCCTGGATATTTTTCTTATTGCATAGCCTGAAAACCCTTGAATTGAGAGGGAAGTTTGCATCTATTTTCTTGTCGTCTATTTTAAAAGCTGTCAGAGTTGGTTAGTCTCTCTTAAAATTAGTCCTTTGGATCATCTTCTTACTAAAAACAAAATCTGAGCTTTTTTTTTTTTTTAAAGCGATAGCGGATTAGGGCAAGAAGCTTTGTTTAGCTAAAGCGAGGGATTAGAGGAGATTTGCCCCCATAAAGTTGTGGTTTGATGGTGCTTTTATCCCTGGATGTTGCTAAAGCTGTGTTGCTTCAGGATTAGGAGCATACAAAGAGTCTCCTTGTGCTGTTTCACAGCCAAGAGAAAGACGGGGGGGAGAGGGAGAGACAGGGGAACACATGCAACAGAATTGGGAATTCCTTGGTCACACAAATCTAAAGTTTAAACCCCCTGACACAAACTTTGCCGGACACGTTGTGAATGCGAGATGGCCAGACCTCTAGTGGGAACGGTGGATGGTGGAGCGGAGGGGGTGAGACTGCCTGAACCGTCACCTCCCAGCCTCCCGCCGGCGACTTTCCTCCAAAATGAGCAAAATTTGCCTGGGGTGACCAACAGAAAGGCAAAGGCAAGGCAAGACCTCAGCATGGCTTGGACAGCATTTCTCCCACTTGAAACTTGGGCCATCATCAGCAAACCCTGATGAAAAGAAGCCGCAGCATTGCTCCAGACATGCTGGAGTCCCACACTGGGAGACGAGAGCATCTAATTTATTCAAACAACAGCCAGGCATGCAAGGGGCTGGTGGTCCTCAGCCTCCCCACCTTTGGGAAAAGGTAAATCTTGGTATGTGCCAATGAGACATCCCCACCAGCCAGAGCCAGGTCCTGGGCCAGCTCTGCCATGAGTCTGAGATGGTACAGAAAAAGTGGAAAAGCCCCATGTAATGCTATCCCTACAAAACAGCTTTAAATCAAATAGAAAGTAATCAAGACCGGGCACCAAGTGGTGATGGCACATCATTTCACCATCCCACAGGCCTTCCAGGCATGAGGAGACAGCCTGGGGTTTTTCTGGCAGGAGGCGGAGAAACTCCAAAAATCTGAAGTTTTATACATATGGGAGGTTTACCCCTACCCAAATCAAAACACAAAGGGGCTTTGCACTTGCCAACCCCTCCTGCATGACAAGATCGTTTCAAAAGCAGGAGTGAGTGGCAGGAAAAAAAACGAACCCCGACTCAAATCCAACAAAACTCCTGACAGGCAACTTATTTCCATCCTGTGGGAATTGATGTACGTCCCCTTCCTTTTTATTTATTTTGGGGGGACACAGGGTTGTGCCTCGATTCCCACAGCCCTTGTAGCAAAGCCGTGAGTATACACGTGAGGCACCACATCGGGCTGTAGGGTCTGGGGGCTCCTCACCCCACGAACACCACTGTGTGTGTGACCCTGTGTAGCTGTGCCAGAAAGAAAGGAGAAGCATCCTTGCTTACATGGAGTGAGGGAATCAGTCTCTTCTCTTCAAAACAGGAAATTAGATTTCATTAAAAGCGCTAATACCCATTAAAAAGAAACATAAAAATCCCCCTTGTCACTGGCTGACTATTATATCAGATTTTTCTGGAAAATCAGCTGAGTCTGTGACTTTATCAAAAAACATTCTAGATGATAAATAATATTGTCTGGAGAGTGTACGTTATACACATGCACTTGTGTATATCCTTAAGCTCTGGTGAGACCCCACCTGGAGTACCGTGTCCAGCTCTGGAGCTCTCAGCACAGGAAAGACATGGACTTGTTGGAGTAGGTCCAGAAGATGGCCACAAAAATGACCAGTGGGATGGAACGCCTCCTCTGTGAGGACAGGCTGAGAGAGCTGGGGTTGTTCAGCCTGGAGAAGAGAAAGCTCCAAGGAGACCTTACTGTGGCCTTCCAGTACTTAAAGGGGGCTTGTAAGAAAGATGGGGACAGACTTTTTAGTAGGGTCTGTTGCAAAAAGACAAGGGGTAATGGTTTTAAACTAAAAAAGGGTAGATTTAGACTAGATATAAAGAAGAAATCTTCTACAATGGGGTTGGTGAAACACTGGCACAGGTTGCCCAGAGAGGTAGTAGATGCCCCATCCCTGGAAACATTCAAGGTCAGGTTGGAGGGGGCTCTGAGCGACCTGATCTAGTTGAAGATGTCCCTTCTCATTGCAGGGGAGACTGGACTAGATGATGTTTAAAGGTCCCTTTCAATCCAAGCTAGTCTATCATTCTATGATTCTATGAAATATGTGCATATGTGTGTCTTTAAGCAAAGATCTTTGCTTGCTTGACTTGATACCCAATGGATGGTTGAGAAGTTTTGTTAAAACTAAAGGGATGCTGAGCCCCTGCAGGAAAAATTACCCATGATAGCACATTAGCCAAATTATCTTTGTTTAAGCCATTATGACTAATGGATACAGTCAACTTTTGAGGAAAAAAAACCCCAAAGAACAATACGAGAGTGGTGTTATATGAATAAAGCAAGATTTCCCCAAGCCAGGGGAGATGGGTTCTCGCTAGCCAGGCTCCATCCAACTGGTCAGCGATGCTGAGTCAAGGTCTGTCATCCACTGCTCTGCTCCAGCCATGCTCAGCCCTGCCGAGAGCCTGCCCCTTACACAGCTGTGTTTTCGTCTTCTTAACCCCCCCAACGGCACCCTCAGCATTTCGTCTCTCAGGCTTGAAATCAGAAATAATGACATTTAATTTTTAAGGGAAAAGAATAACATTTCAGCGCTCTGAAAATCTGTTCCGTTTTGGTTTCTCCTTTGCATATATTTTATTTATTATTTTATAAAAAAATTATTTTATAATTTTTTATTTATTTATTTTAATATTTTCGTCCACATTTACCCCCCCAGAAGGGTGGTATATTCGAGGGGCAGACACAAAAATCATCCACCAGTTCTCATAGCAAACCCTCCTCCTCCCTTTTGCTTCCTTCAGATGTGCAAGCTGGCAAGATGCCCAAGGCTTTTCCTTCCTTGTTTTGGGGTGAAATGGAGGTACAAAGTCTCAGCGGCAGCTGACAAACTGGGAGATGCAGATAATCTCCTATGAACTTGGAAGGTCCTTAAAGCTGGTGTCCCGCTCCCGCTGCTGGAAGGGAGCACAAGGTGGGGACGGGACCCTGGGTGGGCTGGCTGAGCCTAAAACGACCATCTTACAGGGTGTGATTGGACCAGCAGTTTGCAGAGTGGCTAGAAGTGGTTGGATGGGTGGAAAGTGCATCTTGGGGTGGGTGGAAGATGCTTGAAGAGCTGCTCCTCTGGAGGAAGGTCTTTCCTCCCAGTGCTCGCCAGTGCCCGGCCACTCGTCCCCACCATTGCGTGGGAGAACGCCCTTCCCCTCAGCTCCCAGGAGCTGACCAGGAGGGTGAATAAAACCCCAGGCTAATGTGGAGTATAGATGTCATCTGTTTATTGCGCACCTGAAGACTGAGTTTTTGTCCAAGCAGCCCTCACCTCCACGGCTAGAGCAACGGTGTTTGTTGGCTCCCTCCAAGTCCATCCTCTCAAGCATCGTAACGCATGGACATTTCAGCTCCCAGAGATCATTTCGCTATTGATTAAGTTCTCTATCAGCTGCGGCTACTGCAAGAGGAACCATAAACCTGCAGGATAACAAAACCTTTGTGGTTGGGGAGAAGAGGCAAAAGCCTTTCTCCCCTCTTCTCCAGCCTGGTGGCATTTTCCTTTCCTTAAGGAGCACTTGCCAGCAGCGGAGCGCTGTGACTTAGGGACAAACCTCCTTAAACAACAAGCATTTTCTCTCCAACATCTTTGCATCATATGACCTTCAAAACAAATCAGAAGGTAAAATAAACACATAAAAGCAGCCGGGGTATTTGGCCTGACTGAACTCCATCAGGGCTGCGGAGCTGGAGGAATGCATTATCAGTTCCCAGCAATTTTTGATTTTTCCCCAGTGTGGGACTGCAGAAGTGGCCTTATTGAAAGGCCAGAATCTGCTTCTATTTCAACCGGTGACAGGTACATTTATATTAAGTTGATTCCCCCTTGAAATTATCCAAGTTTAAAGAATTATCTGTCTGCAAGGGGGAAAAAAAAAAAAAAAGGAAGAAAACCATGCACCAGCAGTGGCTGTTCAGGATGATGTTCTGGGTTTGGAAATTACATATTTAAGTCAATAAATGGGTTAGGAGGGGGAGAAGGAAAGGAAGGTAGAGTTTGTGGTTCTTAATCATAGCTTCGCGGGGTTTAGCTGCTCTCCCACTGTTGAAAAATGTTTCAAAAAGCAAAATAAATGATCTTCTAGTTACTAAAGTATTGATTTTGCCTACATTCAGTAATAAAGAGCAAGTCACCTGTAGGTAAAACTCTTGTAAAATATATTTGATACTATAATAGTCTGGAGATAGAGCTACATGCAGCTGAGAGAGGCAGAGGGATGACAAATCATTTCTAATAAGGTGTTTACCTAACGTATTTCATGTCATGCGTTACCCAAACCTAAGCGGGGCTCATTTTCCCTTCGCCTCCTCTGTCCTCCCCTCGGAGAAACCCACTGCAGCAGTGGGGTGGCACAGGAGATGGCATCGTGGCGGGTCAGGTTGGCTGGTGCCCACAGCCAACGCATCCTCACAGCGGGGATCAGTGTGGGGAAATTGGGTTGAAACGCTCAAAACACAGCGCGAGGGCTGGAGACACCATTGCACAAGTGCTGGTGGCGGTGGCCACTGGGCCACGCTCCTGATCTGGGAGGGAGAGTTGGTTTTCCCCCAGCCCTCCCGTGTCCTTGAAATTTCTCCTGCGGAAAACACGGCCAGCCCAGCTTTGTGCCTGGGAGATGGATTTTATCCCCCAGGAAACATATCTATCATTTTGCTCAGAGGTAGGTACAAAATAAATGCACTCATGCATTTGAGCATCCGTTACTAAAGGACCGAACTTAGTGCTAAATGATGTAAATCTAGATAAATATCATCACTTTTGAATAAATTACTTTGTAGTTACACCAGCGAAACAGAGCTGAACTGCGTCCAGCCTCACTACTGGGACAGGCAGAGCTTTCTCTGATGTCCACGAGGCAAATATTTGGACTTCTTTCTGAAAAGATGGTTGGTGAGAGCCAGTTCTGGGTCTGATGTGTTCCATAAGGGCCAAATCTTTAGTCCCAGTGGCAAAGCTCCTCAGTGACGGGACGTTGGGATAACCCAGCTCTCAATATACATTGGGCCTGGCTCCACACTTAGATGCAACCAAGCTGCAAGAGCAATCTGTCTCCCAGGGATAAGCAGAATCAGTGCCCTGCAGGATAGACCACAGCGGATGGTGATGTTGGCTTCATAGCATCCCTCGGTGCAGAGTTAGGTCTCAGATAAGGAAACGGGGGGCTGGGACAGTGGCTGAAGGGTTTGGTGAGAAACAGCTTCATCACCTCAAACTTCTTACACGACCTGTGCCCACACAGGTAGGTGCATCATGTCATTCCCAGGGAAAGCAATTCCTCTTATGGACTTACCTTGTGCTCTTCAAAACAAACCCAAAATCCCCAAAGCTAACGGCAGCTGCCTGAGTCACGGGGCGCTGCAAAGGCAAGCAGAGCAGAGATGAGTTTTCTCTGCTACTCACGTGGGATGAGGGTCTTGCTAGAAAAAGCAAAGACTCTCCATGCCAAGCCCATAGGCAAGACCTGATTTTAAGCAACTTTCTGGAGTTTCTGTTCTGCTTCGATAACATTTCCAGCACTCCAGGAGCTGGAGAACCGGCTCCAGGAGCTGTAACATCTCTCTCACAGCCTCCCTCCAAACCCACGTTTCTTTCCATGAGTCCCATCAGGGGGTAAATAACAAACCAGAGAGCAGCAGCCACGTGGAGAGGTCCCCACCTCTCAAAGAAGTGAGGAAAAGCTCTTCTGGTGAGGAAATGCCTCTCTGAGGAGAGGCAGCATCTCACCATGTGTCCAACGAACGTGGAGAATATTAAAATTACAGGTGGACTCAGGCCATAGAGGACGTCTGTGAAGACGGGTAGGTGGATTTGTTCATGCCGGTTTTTGGTACGACCATTGCAAAGCCCCAAGAGATTATTTTCCCCTAAATTAATCCATGGGAGAGATGGCTGCAAAAAAACCAAACCCACATTGTCTACCCTTCGTAAAGGGACTGGGCAGATCAGGCTTCTCCAGTTCCTCCGGCAGCAGAAGAGGGGCTGAACCTTCAGCCTGTGCTCAGGCCCCCCTGAACCATGTGCCTGACTGAACAGTGGGGCATTTTCAAGTGTTTCATCATATTTTTTTCTGTAAAAAAGATTCTCAGCAAAATACAAATGCGAAGGGTCTGGATTGACATTAAATCGTCATCACTCAAGCCTCATGGGGGAGGATGATAATTTTTCTCAGAAGATCTCAAAACCAAGGGGCTACCAGAGGTCTTTCTGGACATGTGGTGGTTGATGGTCCAACTTCCCATTCACGCTTTCTCGCCTATGTGACCTGGGAGATGTCATCTCCCTACAGCGCTCCATCCTCAGAGGAGAAAGGAGATGTCTCATACCCAAACTACAACTGCAACACATCGCAGCAGCAGAGTCGAATCAGAACCGCTCACGTTTCTGCCCTCGTTGGTTTTTTCTTTTTTCCCAGGTTATTTAGTCATTTTGAGGGCAGCTTCAAATTCCTGATCAAAATCCAAATCTTCTGTACGGGGGACATTTTTTAAACCAACTCCACTCATTTGGATAACCTTTTTCTAAGCAAATGATGACATTTCCCCTGGCTTTAGACTGATGGATAAAAATTGGATGAAGACAAGGAGTAGCTTGGGCACTGGATGGTCCCAGACCAGAAGAAAGCCACAGATAAAGGACTCTGAATCCAACCCAGGTGTTAACACACAGGGAATTTTTGGCGCACCAAGACAGCAAAGAAAATTAATAACATTTTAATTCAAATGGGAACATTTCTGATATGTTATTGCAATTTTTTGGTTTTGCTGATTCTTTCTAGGCAGCCGGTGAAGAGAAAGGACAAAAACCACCTGTGCCTTTGTGACAGAGCAGTCCAGGCGTGGGGTGTCCCCGTGGGAAGCCGGACCCCGGAGGCCATCGCTCCCGAGAGAGCAGGGACAGAGCCGAGCGAGGCATCTCTTCCCAGCTCTGCCCCTGCTCTATTTATTTGCCTTTTCTCATCACCTTTCCCGCTTATCTCTTTTTGCCCTGGATGCCCTCCTGTTTCGCACTTCATCTGCAGCTCCTGGGCTGGAAAAGGCCCCCAGTTTGGCACTAGTCTCTGAACACAGCTGGGATTCACCGAATAAATAAATAAAGTAGATCTGCCCATCATAACTATACTTTAAATTCCCTGCACGGGAGAGACTTCCCCTTTACATTCTCTCAGCTAACACTTTTACCGGGAACCAGAGGCTGAAAAAATTGATCTCTTTGGCTGTTTTCACCTAATACTCTTGGTAGATTTGATTCCTTACAGGTATTTTTTTTTTAAAAAATAGGCTAAACTAAGGAGTGGCTTATTACAGTTACAAACTGCAGTTAATATCAAGAAAAAAGGAAATTCCCTCAGCTGCTTTTGAGAGAGGGATGAGGTCAATGAGGGAATATGAAGCATTTTTACTCAAACACGTAAAACTAGTTATTACCACAATTAAGGAAGAGCAGAAATGGGAGGAGGAGCTGAGCTTGCTCTGTATTTCGTGATATTCAGCTCACCTTCTCCTCGAGGGGCAAAATTAAAAACCCACATGCCTCTGCAATCAAGGTATAAACTTTAGGTCTAAGATGGAAGAGATTTCTAAGTCTTGTCAGAGGAGTGAAAGGATAGATGAAGGAATTGGAGGAGGTGTAAGAAAGCAAGCGGGAGCGAGAAGGTGTTGGGTTCCCTTTAAAGCAGGTACCTAAATCTGAGGATTTTTTTTAAACCCTCTTTAAGATGAAGGCTCTGCTAATAACATGTCCAGAAGATGGCTCCTGGCAAATTGCTTTGTTATTCTTGTCAAAAAAAAAAGTCCCTTGGAAGCAGTCAATTTTAAACCATATATCAAAATGATTAATTGCCCTTAAATGAGCAGATGTTGAAGTACCCTTGAATGGGGCTAACGCCTTTTTGGATTGCAAACATAATGTATTCATGGACTTGGAAAAATATCATTAGGGCTATTAATTAGCTATAAGCACCAAAAGCTTTGGTGACTCCAAGGTGTTCACTTTCCTTCCTTTTTTTTTTTCTTCTTTTTAAGACTTAAGGGGGAACAACTGGTTTTGCTGGAATAAGGTTAGCAGGTTTGGGTTTTTTTTTTAATGCTGTGCAGAAAACCTTGCCAAGTAGCTCAAATTGGAAAAACTGTAAGAAATACTGGCTGACCTCTAAATATGGGTAGGAACTAGCCGCAGCAGCCAGGACCTAAGCGGAGACCACGAGTATAGTGGGGCAAAGAAAGACAAGGGAGGGAATAAAAGAAACAAACTTGACATTGCAGGAGGCTGCTGAGGATATAATTCTGCCCTCAGCCAAGGGAAAAATCTGCTAAACCGCAAACATTGGATGGAAGTTTGAGTAGATTTTTGGGGGAAAAGGTGCTTTGTGTCTTCCATATTTGGGGAGGAAGGAACTTTTATTGCATAGTTGACCCCGAAGGAAAAAAAAAATATAAACTCCTCTTCCCACTAATCTCACTTTCCTCCAAACCTCCAAGAGCAAAAGGAGAAATGTAGCAAGCTGTGGCTTGAGACTTTTTAGTAACAGAAAATCCTTAAAAGTGAGCCTGTTTTGGTCTCTTTTCAAATACTGCATCAAATATATTTTCAATGAATTCATGGAAAAAAAAGGAGGCAGGGAAGAGAAAAAAAAACTTTAAATCTGTTTAAGTTTATAAACAAGATTAAAGAAACAATGTCAAGGGTCTTATGGAAATGGTGATAGTGCCCCTTTAAATAAGAGCAAGTGGAGATTTTCTATATCACTGTGCAGTTTAAATCTTTCTTGATGGACCGGACACTAGTCCTCCTTAAATCCTTCAGAAAGCTGCTTTAAGGAAAAAGGCTGCGAGGAATTTCTTCTCGCTTTAATTGCTTAAGAAACGGTTCCCACAATGAGCTGTGGCCTAGATTTGCCTCTCATTTAAGTTCTGATTTTTAAAAGTTCACAAGTTAATCCCCTTTCGGTCTCACACGAATGCGGTTGGCGTCGGGGACAAAGTACTGGACAATGTCTGGAACATTTCAAACCCCCAAAAGATGCCCATACCAAAAAAAAAAAAAAAACCCCAACCACAAAACCCAACAACAACAACAAAAAAAAACCAAACCCAAAACAAAACCAAGCAAAGTGGCCTTGATTTAGTTAAGTAGCTATTTTAAGACCTTGTTGCCATTATAATTTGAGGCAAGTAGAAATCGTCTTGCACTGTATCTGCCGTAGATCCAGGGGTAAGGACGTTTGTCCGTTTGCAGTTTTCTTCCTTGTCCATCTTCCAAGGATGGAGCTTTATTTCTCTTTATTCAACGTAAAATTACGTGTCTGCATCTCTAGCACAGTTTACTGTCCTGGCAAGAGGTGTGATAAAAATCACAAAAACAAAGAGGGAGAGAAGGAGGCAGTTAATGCATTAGCTGTTTAAAACATAACAAGCTTGGCTTTGATTTTAGTTGTTCTGAAGGAAACAGCCACGATTTCTGTGCAAATGCAAACACACAATTCTGTGTGTACAGGGATGGGGGCGTTTAAAATACCCAGGATGGGGAAATTACATGTGTTTCTAAATAAAATGAGGAAAGCGCAATTTTCTTCCAACATTATCCCCTGATCGGCCCACTCTATTTTTTTTTCCCAAAAAGAAGCAGTTTTCAAATTAAAAGTATCAGCTGTCCTTCCTGTCGTGCAGGTGAGGGTGCTTAGAGCCTACACGGAAACCTGAAATTCCCGGCTCACTTAGGAAAGACATAAAAAATGGTCTTTGAAGAGGATTTTTTTGGTACGTGTATAGACCCAGCCATTTGTCCAAAATATTACCGTTAATAGCATGGCAACTTAAAATGTCCTTTCGACTTGGTGAACTAACAAATTCCCCCCATCCTGTCTTGCAGGGCAGGATGAAGTCGGGGTGGCAGATTTATGTATTTTCATATTTCATTTTGTTGTGCGACG
>VUYV01000099.1:901779-948913 GCA_008711295.1 Anarhynchus alexandrinus
GGGGGGGGGGGGGGGGGTGTTTAAGGCTGAAATTAAACCGTGAGAGTTGGATTTGTTCGCCTAACGCTAAACAAATGGAGTGATTACCTTCTTTCCAAACGCATCAGTCATACTACATTAAGTAGCAGAGAGCTAATTATCCCAATTAGGAGACTGATTTATAATTAATGGCTTGGACCAAGTGATAATTGGATGTTAATGGATAACAGTTTTGTCTGAAGTAGCCTCCCACTCCCCCAAAGGCAGGGCTGGAGGGTTGGGTGTTTTTTTTTTTTTTTCCTCTCTCACCTCTGTACGGAGCACAAAGCAAATGAGGAGAGACATCTGCCCTTCGCGGGCTCGGTGGGGACCGTCCTCCGGCCGGGGCGGGGGCCGGCAGGTCCTGGGGACCCGGTTGGGGGGGGCCTCTGGCCGGGGTTCAGCGAGGTGGGCTGCGGGGGTAACCTCCAGCACCCCTCTTCCCCCAGCTTTTCAAGCAATCCCTGCTACTTATTTCCTCCCCTCTCTGAGTTTTCAAGCCATGGACCGCTGACCCGACGCAGTGCGGTTGTCCCACGTTCCCCAGTGGGTGCTGGGTTCCTCGCCCACCCACCCACAGGGTGTGAGTCATGGGGGGGGCAAAGGCTGAGCCCTAAGGGGTGCTCCAGTGCAGCCGAGGCTGTCCCCCTGCCCTGCCTGTCCTAGGGAGAGCAGGATGGGGCTCACCCCAAGGAGGAGAGGTTTCACACCCTCCCTGGTCCATGTTCCCTATGCAGGGGGGGGAACAGAGTGAACCTGCAGTTTCTTGCTGCTCCATGTTTCTCTCTTGATATCTACATCTCAGAACCGGCACATTGATTATTTAGCTTCTCCCTTCCATGCTCGCTTTTCACCCATGTCGATACAAGTCAATCCCAGTTCCTTCTTTGCCCCAGCCAGAAAGACTTGGACCTACCAAAGCCCTTTGGCTTTCAGATCGTGTTTCTAAGTTCATTTTTTCTATTCTAACTAAGAACCATAAGGGCATAAAATTCCTGAAAGGGTAAGAGTGACTTCAACTCTGAGTTACCCCATGAGAGGTGGTATTAAATTACACCATCGTACTCAGTGCAGAAATACATCCAAAATCATACCCTCAGTACACAGAAAGCCAGCTTAGATTGGCATTCTGGCTTTCCCTGCTAATTTAGAGAGATCTTGATGTCTGAATGGGACAGTCTTCTCACGCTCGCGTAAATCGGCAGGCTCCTGCAGTGATATTATTGCCGTTTCAGAAGACGCAGCTCTGTTTCACAGAGCCGGGGCAGATGTTGATTCTCAGTGCCGGGGTCGCTACCTGCATCAAAGAAGGAGAACCAGAGGAGGTTCCCACAGGTCAGAGAGAAGGGCAGGCTGGCCAGGCAAGTTTGGCACAATATAGTCATGGAGGGAGTGACTGCGGTGGGTTTTGTTCCCAGTGTCTTTATGCTTTAAAAGAAAGGGGGGAATCTGACGAAAAGAAGCTGGAGTGAGCAGAGTTTCTCCACCCTCTGTCATCAACACAACCAGCCCTGTCAAAACAAAGGTGCTGCAGAGAAGGTCCAGGACCACACTCTCCTGATGTGGCTACCTACTGGTTTTGCTGCTGAAGCTATGGGCGAACCCTTTAGCTAGAAGTGGCCCATGTTTTCTAAGACATCAGTTATTCTTTCAGTGATTTTTCACGGGCATCCCAAAATTCTGCTTGTCAAGTTGGAAATGCTTCTGTTGGGGCACTGACAAATGTCAGTCGGGCTTGAACTCTTTCAAAAGGTTCAGTGCTGATTCCCACCACTCAAGTCTGAACAGAAATGTTTGTAGCTACCTTGCTTCATTTAGCAAAAACACAGAAGCAGGGAAAATGCTGAAGAACATGGCTTCAATAAAGCCCAAATTTTCCAATCCTATGCAGCTACTGATAAACTAACCTGCTTTGGGGGAACATGCATCAAAATATGCTTGTCGCAAAGAGGGTGGAGAATTCTGAAATGCAGCTAAATATCCAGGAATTAATTAATGCTGCACTGGGGTTAGCTAAACCCTAGTTCTTTTTCTGCCAGTCTATTCCCATCCAAAAGCTACTGAAATTTGATTTTTTAATATTTTTTTTTCTTTTGACTTCATCAGGTTTTGGATCAGGCCCTTTATGATTTCTAAAGCATGCCTGGTACAGATATAGCTCCTGGGAAGGAGGGATGCTCTGAGCAGGGGCTACAAGCAGGGTTGGGACCCTGAGGAACCGGCAGTTCTCCAAACGGTGGCAAAACGGGTGTTTACAGCCAGGAGTGCTGGGTGGGCCACGATACAAATGTGATTTCTTCCCGGTAGCTGCTGGCACAACTCTTTTAGGACCAATTGCAGCCTCTGTGTGGTTTGAGCAAACATACATGAGAAATGCTGCTTTAAACTCTCCAGACGTTAAAGTATGGGGTGGGGGTGATGGGATGGGGTGGGATCCTTGAAAAAACAGAAACGGTTGGGCTGGGGGAGGCGAGATGATGAGTGTTGGGGTAGAAAATGCTCCTACCAAGGGAGCTGCAGAAATTCCACGTCTTTAGCTGCTTGATACCAACAGTACTGAGCGCTGGGGGAAGACAAGCAGGCAGCAGCTCTGTGGTGTGCTCTTAGCGGGCATTAGCCCAAGGTGGGTGAATGCTTCTGCTGAAGGTCTGCACATCTCCCCCCCAAAACAGTGGACATTTAGCTGCTTTGCCTGTTTTACAGCACGCAGCTCTTTAAAGCTCAGCTCACCTGCTGGTGGCCAAAATATATTGCTTACCTTGGCAACTGTGTTTAATTCAGGGTATGGATCCAAATGCTTACGGGAAAGGAAGCATGACATGCGCCCGTGGTGCTCCCCAGCCCCTGGTGCCTCTGCTGCTAACTCCAGTTCGTGGCCCTGTTTTAAGGTGGCACAAGTCTTCTCCCCCTCTTGTAAAAGCCATTGAACTCAAACAGCTTTTTTTTTTAACGGTAGGAAGAAAATTAGTGTTATCACTTGGAAAGAAGGAAACCCCAAACTTCTCTCTTATTCTTTTAAGCTATTAAAAGTGCCCCGCAATTGCACAGCTTGCGGGAGCTGCCTTTCAGGATTTTATTTGTTTTCTTTTTGACTAAGGTAGGACTTGTCTGTCATTTTGCCTTATTGCTGATCTTAGTCTGAGCAGAAGCAATTGCCACCGTGTGTTTTGTGACCATAGTTTGGAGCGCTATAAGCACCACCTGCAGGGGCAGACCCAGGGTCCAGCTGTACTCGCAGAAACATCCTGGGCTCAGGCTCTCAGCTTCTGTCTCCTTCAAAATTCACTCGTTCTTTAGGTCTCTCCAAAATCAGCTTCAAGCAAAATTGCACTTGGTGTCAGAGCGTTGCAGCTTTTCAGCTAATCAGCTGAAAGAGCACCTAGGGAAGTCATTTTGTGCCAAGCGGGTCAAACTCCAACGGTGCGGCACAAACCACTGCATTTCACAAAGACGCGTTGCTCTCTCCTCCTTGTGTGCGTATCTAACTGCTCGCGGTTTAAAACCCAGAACTTACGGCTCCAACTCACATTTACTTGATGAATAGTGACGGTGGGTGGAGAAATTACCCTCCCTCCGCGCCTCATCCCAGTTGCTGCCCTTGGAGCCCAGCATCTCGGCTGAGGCATCACACTGGGAGCGCCCAGCACGCGTTCCCTTCTGCCGCCAGCCCAGCTACGGGGCTGGCAGCACCCGAGATCAGCAGGAGGGAATGTCTTCAACGGCCTCAGCAAATCTTTACAAAGCTTATCTGGCAGGGCCGTCTTCTGCCCTTGTCGGGGCTCAGGGCTGGGACATAACATCAGCGTCGTGGTTGTGGTGCTCCGGACAGACAGAGGTGCTGGTTACTAAATGTTGCTGGCTTAAAAACAGATTTTGACACAGAACTGTAGATCCTTGTCTTGTTAATGAGACTATGCCATGGGTAAAATCCTCCAGGATATTGCTCCATCTTCCACCCAGGAATACCTGAACCCCCCCCCAGCAGCAGCCCCAAGGAGCTGCCTTCAAGCCAGTCAAGTTTGCTGCCAGCAGCCCTCAGGGCAGAGTTTGGGAAGTCAGGACCTTTCCCATCGCCCGGTTTGGAAAATTTCCTTTGCCAATGTTAAGGCAAACGAAATGACGCTTCTCAAGCAAAGCCATTTTTGCAAAAGTGAGAGGAAGGGCCGGGCCAGAGAAACCGCACAGAAATACAACTAAGCCAGAAACATGCTTGCTTTGGAAGGGGTGACGGGGGGGGAAAGTACATATAAACACCCAAGTTAAACACTTTAAGCTGTTTGTGAATTCGGTAGTTTGCACAGCACTCGGAGGTTACTCCGAGTCCCGAAATCAGGGCCAGTCGGGAGGCAGAGATGCCGTCGGGACTGGAGGCGTGAGAGCGGGAGGGCAGCGGGTGCGGGAGAGCCCGGCTGCGGCGGGATGCTGCTGCCTTCCACATCCACCGACGCGGAGCGTGCGGCAGCAACGCCGCCTGAGCCGGGGCTGTAGGTACTCAGACTCCTCGGGGTCGGCCTGGGCTGCAGGGTTCGGTTTCCGTTGTGATATTAATCATAAGAAATCTAAAATGCATGATTTTTTTTTTTTTTTGCTGTTGACTGAGCTGGAAGCAGAACGAGATCCTGAAACCAGAGAAAAAAGTGACGTTCGTATTAAAAGCTTTTCTTATTTATGCAGGAAAATATTTCTGCTTCAATACGGATTACAAGAGCTGTTACTGAGGGTTGAGTGCTGCTGTGAAGGGGAAAAAGGGAGGTGCATTTATACCAATTTGATCTGTAAGCACTGATTGTCATCTGTAAATTATGGCAAGCAAGAGATTTAGCACCACAGTGGCATTTAGCGATCCCAATTCTGGCTCTACGTTGCAAATCGCTGGGCTCCAAGCCTTAAAACTTGTGCCTGCCTCAAAAGCAGAGACTTTGAAGGTGTCTTTATTTCATTTTATTTTATTTCAGACCTTGCGACCCTGCCCTTTGAAGCACGCCTCTGCGAACAGAGGCGCTGGAAAGTCTTTTGCCGGGAAATGTCTAATCAATCACTCGGTTCTGTTATCTGGGGCTTTGAGGGGAGGGGGTGTGTGAAATGACAATTTCACAAAAGCCTTAAATAAAAATCACGGCAACCGATACGAGTTACCTCTGCCAGCCAGGGCCTGTTCTCTCAGCCGCTCGCAACCTGGTGCCTGAGTTTGTAGAGCCCCACGATAAAACTCCCCCATCTCATCTCAGCAGGATGCTCTGAGGTTTGTTTTATACAACTCACAAACCCTCTCGCATCCCATTACGCTTCTGCTACAAATAAATGAGCATTATGAACACCATTGCTGTGCTTCTCAGCACCACAGCCCCGACAGAGGCAATTATTTGACGAGGTGCGCCCAAAAACTGTGCTGGTGTCCCTAACTGGAAGCATTTCCAAATTTCAGCTGCTAGCAAACCTCCTGGTTTTAAGAGGAAGATCTTTTTCGTTTATACCAAGGTCAGTAGTAGTAGCTGAACGTGGGCTGCAAGAATTGGTGTAATGAGTCAGGTTTTGCTTTCAGTGGGTTGGGACTTCTTCAACTAGACCAGGTCTAATTAAGATCTCAGTGCTAAGAAATTAACTGCTTTTAAATCCAGGGATTTACACAGGTGTAAAAATATTGCAGGAAGACCAGAAATGGGGAATCTTGATTTTTTTTTTTTTTTGAGAGCTAGTCTCAATTCCTTTATTTCAGTTATAAGAAAAGTCTTTTGGAAGCCTGTTTTTATGGTGCGTGTTGCTCTCAGACTTTGACGTTTGAATGAGAAAATATGATGTGTTGCAGTATTTCAAATTATTTATATTTCATCCACTACAAAGGTGAGATTGTTTCCTTAGACATTCAGCAATCTCACGTGAGGAACAAAGCTGATTTATAACATGCTGGTTATTATCTTACGTGATTTTGGACCTTTATATATCTTAAAGATTTAGGGATATAAAAAAAAAAAAGATTGAAGAACACCTCTTACAAGGATCATTTATTCAGAACCCCTCAGGTATGTAATTCATTTAGTACCAAGTATATATAAAAGCGATGTCTGTGTATAGAGTGAGCCTATTTTCCCAGACTGTCACATAAGCAGAGACAGAGATTCATTATTTATCTTGCTGATTTAAAGTGTTCCTGAATAAGGACTCAAAGCATAAAATCATAAAGCAGAACAGCTCTGGGGAGGGGGGGAACNGGGGAACATTTTGTTGTGATTTTATTTTTGATGCTGTTTATTGCCACCAGTAATAAGGGGGACGTTGTTAGCACAAACCATTTGCTGTTATTCCCCGTTAATAATGAACAACACGTTCCTGTGCTTTGCATAAAGACGAGTCGGGATTTGTACCGCCCGAGCAGGCACTCGGGCTGGGGGACCGTGACTCTCCTTTTTACCTTATAGGGCTGCTCCTATTATTTTTTCTATCACCTGCAGGACCCCAAACACCAGACAAGACCACCAGATTTTTCTTTCGGCATTTCTTTTTCCTGATGCTTTTCCCACGTTCACGCTGTGTCTTTCATCAGGGCGCAGCCCCGAGCTCTTCCAAACTTCACATGCATCTCTGGCAAATCTCTCTTCATCGGTAATGAACTACGGGATTGAAATTCAGTTCTGCCAATGAGTTGCCAAAGTCCAGATGTAACTTTTTTAGCACAATTTATTTCCCACATAAAGAAGGCCTCATACGCCACCCCCTCCTCATCACCAAACCTCCCAATTTCTGGACAGATTTAATGACATGATAAGGTAACACCCCACAGTGCCCACCAGTCAAAAGCACGCTCTGGTATCCTCTTCTTGACTTCTCTAGGAAAAAATTTAGTCTTCTTAACTTATAGGTTTTATTACCCCGTTCTTCATAATGACACCTGAGCATCTTATATAGGTCAATGAATTTAGTCTCTGTACTTTTTTGAGTTTGGGGTGACTCGGTATTTGGAGGGACCAACTGAAGGGACAAGAAAAAATGGTCCAAAGCCCCTCCAAAGCTTCGAGTCCTACATCCAGTCCCAAACCCACCTCACCCAATGGCGTTTGCTTGAGAACGGCAAATGTCTTGTCCTAGGTGGTTTTTTTACTTCTACCTGGGGAAACTGGCCAGAATAAGCTATTGAAGAAAAATCCTTCATCTCGACTCAGTTTAGACTTGGCTGGGGGAGGGGGAAGGGAGTGTGTTACTCCAGAATAACACACTTGACCAAAACTGCTGTCTTGGTTTAAAATTCCTTTTCTACAGAGCAGCGTCTGCACGGGGAGCTGCCGTGGATGTCCTTATTGAGGACAGCTCAGCATGGGGACAAGCTCTCCAGCGTTGACAGGAGCTCTGTGGCCAACACAAGTGACATTTGAGTTTGCAGGCGGCGGGGATCGATACGTTTCTCCCTTAATGAGTTTTGTCAGTTCTGCGTTTTTTGTTAAAGGCCTCGCGTGTGGCTGGCAGGCGGAGCCAGGTACAGACTGAAGATGTTTTGATGGGGGGAGTAAAAGGGTGAAAAGAGGAGAGGAGCAAGGAGAAAACATCCCCAATCTCAAATTCTTGGGTGCAGTTAATACAGCTCCAGGCTGGATTTTGGGGTTGGTTGTTTGGTTTTGGTTTTTTTTCCCCCTATAGAAGGAAAAATATGAATGTTTTGTTACAAGGTACTTTTCTGAAAACTTCAATATCTCATTTTTAAAAGATGTTTTATTGTTCCCAGATCTGTTTCAGTTCCAGACATACACAAACAGAAGCCACTAGGAACAGGAGTTTTCTCCTGGTGAGGAAATGTGTGCCTCTCTCCTCTTTGCATCTTGCCTCAGGAGAGAGTTATGTGCCTGCGTAGACAATTAGTTACCAGTTAAATAAGGAAACTTAAAGCCTTTTACAAAAGCTGAGAAGCCAAAGCTGATAATATTAAAGCTCAGGACCAAATTTCCCCTATATGCCACACTGTTCAGTGGTGTACAATAAATTGCACCACTCTTGTGCTATATGACTTTATGGGAACCTGAGGTTTTTGAGGCCAGTGTTGGGAAGGGGTGGATGGGAACCACGCTGTGGCTGGAGCAACGCAGCTCTGCTCCGGGATAACGGGGTTCCCGCTCCCGACCGGTAAATGTGCAAATTGTTTTGCATCGGATTGAACGGCAGCAGCTGAATAAAGAGTGTCTGCTCTCCGGATTAGTCTGTGCTGGGCAGAGACCTACATCGCCTGGCCTCTAAGCCGTGCAGAGGAAGGAGAAACCTGGTTTTCTCCCAGCCAGCAGCAGTTAAAGTTAAGGGGAACCCCTGGTCCCCTCTGTGAGGTGGGATCCTGGCAGGACACAGCCCCTGCAGCCTGAGGCGTCTGCAGGCTTGGGAAGAAAAATGAGACTTCCATGGTGAAAACTTAAGTGAGAGATAAAAGCCATAGGAGAGTTTTTGGGACTGAGGTAGAGATGCCAGGATTGCGAAGGCAGAAGGAGCGGGAACCCCGGCAGGGTCCGGCACGGGGCACGGCGTGGAGAGCTCACAGCCTGGGGCTGCAGAATGTGGGTAGCTGGGAGAGAACCAGTCTTTTGGTGCACGGAGAGTCACCAAGGTGGCCCAGAGGTGCCGTATGAAAGGAAACCACCCGCCCCAGGAGGCACCAGCCCCAGGCACTGCGTGGAGGCATCCGTCCCCCTGCGCTGAGCAAATGCTGCAGGATGAGCTCCAGGCTCTCAGCAGGGGCAAACCCATCGAGCCTTACCCTGTAGAGAGATTTTTCCCCCTAACCTATTGTTTTCCTGCGCCTTTCCTCAGCTCCCATCCCCTTTCTCCACCACTCTCAACTCTTCAATGGTCTCTGATGCACTCAATCAGGGTGAAACATCCCCTTTCTTCCGGGATGGACCCTACGTTACCCTCCCAGCTGCAGCGACAGCAGCTCGAGCCTCTGTCCTTCCACAAAGCAGGAGCTCAAACTTTGCTCTCATCCTCCCCCCCGGCTGCGGCTGTTCCTGAGGCCCTTCAGCCACCCAGAGACATAAAAGATGCATTTGCAGATTTTGAAAATTAAAACCATCTATACAGCCAGTGGGAAGGGATCAGCTTATTTGGTTGCTTAATGAAATATAAAGATTATTTTAACCAGTGTAAGCACTATTCGACAGCTTGTGAAACACAGCGGTGGCTTGATGAATGGCTTTCTCCATTAAAAAAAAATTGCTGCATGATGTCTTTTAAATATTTAATTTATTGGGGTTGGAGTGTGCTCGGAGCTGACAGTTAAACAGGAGCTGATTGCGGTCTCAGTTAACTTTGCTTATTAGGCTGAACAGTCTTGCTCAGTAAATGCAAGATATCTCCTTTTCCCTCAGTTTTTATGCTGAATGTGGGATGATACATTTGCTGCCCAAGTGAGTAGGAAGGTGTGTGTGTGTTGTCCACACCGCACCACGCCAGGCAGTTATCACTAAAGCTGTGATGGGTATTGACTCCTGTCCTCAGTCCGTCATTATTAAACCCCCTGCTTTTCATTTTCTTTATTTTTTTTATTTGATGCACTTTCTTCTAGGCCACCCAGAGAGTTTACTCAGACACGCACGTACACACAAAAACATCTTTTAACAGTCAAATAAACCGAAATCTTCCTGGAGCAAGTGTTTCAGTGGAAACACCGGGCTCCAGACACAACATCATCGGTGGTGTCCTCGGAAGGCTGTATAACATGGGAAAATTCGCCTCCTCTCCCCCTGCATTTTTCCTTTCATGTGCCAGTTTGGTACACAACCAACATCATGTAAGGGGGATTAGAGAAGAAACAGGCGCTTCTGCGAGTTGGAAGTCAAAGACGCGTGGCCTCCCATGTATCTCCTGGCAAGGCTGAGCCCCGGTGTGGATTCTCCAGCGACTATTAAGGATGGAGGTCTGGCAGCAGCCCAGGGCAGTTAATAGGTTCTGTGTCCTCAAATGGTTTTCACAAAACGTGCAGGATCGTAATAAGCTTTGAGACCTCCACCCTGCTGGCCAAAGCTGGTGGAACCCACCAGCCCGTTCACAAGCTGGGGGGTGGGAAGGGAGGAGGCAAAATGAAGTCGCAAACCTCTGTTTTGCTGCCTGCATTGGCCAGAACAGCCAGTCCTGCTCCTGGGCTGTGAAAGCGAAGCAGCGAACGGCTGCAGCGGTCTCGTTGATGATGGGGACTGGCTGAGCGCTGCTGCCCGCTGAGCTGGCTTGGTGCGCGCTGAGAACTGCTGTGCTGCAGGGTTGGGTGGGATGATGCTCTTCGGAAATGAACCATGCCAAGGATGGGGTGAGGCTGCACCACAGATGCTGCCGGAACCGTCCAGGGTAGCGTCTGGTTGAGGGACCTGCAGGTCTTCCCCAGGTGATGGGAGATGTCCTCTGTGACCATATCAACAGCACATCTCACTGGGACCCGCTCCTGTCCCTTGGCATGTGCCACCAGCGGCAGAGCTGTGCAGCCCAGCAAAGCAACGTCCCCGCTCTAATTTCACTGTGAACCCATCGTGGGGAAAATACAAATGCCAAAAATCTGTTGGCGTGTGAAGTCCCTCACCTTGATTGGAGAACCAGCAAACAATTTTGGCATTGCTTATGACTTCCCTAAGCTTGATCAGAGCAGAGCTATGGTATTTTTGTGTTTAGGTCAGCACCTGAACAAAAAAATATCCATTTTCACAGTGGTTCAGCTTAGAACAGTGTTGCCTTTCTCTCCTGTTAGAGTGAATAAAACCTTAATAAGGTATAGATTAAGGTTATTTTGTTTTGGGGTTGTCTTGGCTTTTCTAAAAACTAGGGTAAAACTTGAAATGAAACATTTTGAAATTGAATTCAAAATTGCCTGGATACCATAAAACAAAGCAGATCTGATATTCCCCTGTTTTCAAGAACTAGCTACAAATTATGTCTCAGACACCCTTAAATGCATTTTTCAACAAATCAGCTATTCATACAAAAATTTTCTCTCTGAAATAGGAGGTAGTGTTTTTTTTCTTATGCTTTTATATAGGATGTGATATGAAAAGATGTGACCAGTAACATTCTCCATGGGCCATAAGGATGCAGCTGGCATTGCTCAGCGCAAGGTGGGATGTGGGTCCCTTCCAACTCGAGAGATTCTATGATTCTATGTAGGTGCATCGATCTTTTTTGGAGTCTAAAACTAAAGAATTGGGGAGTGAATCCAGGGAGGGTGAACAGGGAGACACAAAGCAGACGAAGGTAGCATCAGGGAGCGTATCAGATCTTCATGGTGTAACTACACCCGGATCTGTCTCCCTCCACCAGCACTCTTGGCACTGAGATGATGCAGTGGCAGAACAGAAGGGACTTGGGAAAACAGGAATGAGGCTGAGTGCTAAATTCCCAAATTACTGGTTTGTAATTACTGCAGCCTCTTTGAGAAGACAATCCCAAAGGCAGCACTCACACTCATGACACAAAATCCCTCAGTCAAAAAAAAGCCATCCCAGAGCAACGAGGACCATCCCTGAGCTGGCAGAGTGTTTGACCAAACTCCAGCTGTATGGATTCCCTCCTCTGTGCCTGGGCACCATGACGGAGAAATGGTGGCAAAGGTAAAGCCATAAGATGCCCCAGGTCATTGCCAGCCCCTATAGTACAAAATTCAGCTGCTTTTCCCAGGAACTACAGCTTGGTCTCGGGGTGTTAAACAAGGTCACTCCGTGTTTGTGCTTCCTACATCAAGGTGGTTTGGGAGACAATGGGAATTCAGAGCACAAGGGGTAGGGACACCAACTCATTTCCATTTGTCCGTCTTCACCGAGAGTCTGTCCTCCATGGTGTCAATCCTCTACAGGCAAAAATGAAGGTCTTTCCTCAGTACAGAAAAAACCTCCAAATTTTTGCTGTCCAATGCATCGGGTTTCTGCTAAAATTATGGGAGTTGAATCACCTCCCTCCAGTGATCACATTGTTTTCTAAGAGGTTGCCTAGATAACCTGTCCGCTTTCCTTAAGTTACTCCAGCTGGACCTCATTCTCTGATTGTCCATTCATTGCACTGACTTTCCAGATGGTCACTTCCCGATGTAAATGTTGTTTTAAAAATTTTCTTTTGTGGCAAATGTTTCACCACTTCCTTTCCTATGTCTTACAAACTACAGAAACGGCATCCTGGAGGCCCTTGGCCATTTATATCAGGGACAACTGAAGCATCACTCAGCTTTTGGGATCAATATTAGCTCAGTTTTACAGATGGTCTGTAAGGAAAAACAGCTTGAAGTTTCACGCGCAGCCCACAGTAGAAAAAAAAAAGCCATTAGTTTTTTGAAATAATTTCTTTGCTATCGAGCTATGAAATGTCACTATTTATTGCAGACTTTAATTCCCTCTTTAGCCATAACATTTTTGGTCCTATTATGCTACAAATTTATTTTCTTTTACACCACATGCTTTTTTTTTTTTTTCCTTTTTTTTTTTTTTTTTTTCTGTATAATTTTTGTTTTGTTAAGAAAAACCTTGAGAAAAATGAATGGAAACAAATTATGCATGAGTAGGTTTGGATGAGAAAGATTATTTGACATTATAGCAATGGGATTACAGAAGAGCCCACTCTGGGCAATGATGGGGTCAAAATCCCACCTAGTCCTGGGATAGAGCTAGGCTGGTTCATTAAAAGTCACAATAATATGATACATTTTATTATGGTATGAAAAAAAAAACCCTTTCCCAACTTTTGTTCAGTGTATCATGAGTGGGATATAGTCTTTCAGCTTGGAAGCCAGACTGGTGTCACTGGTGCTTTAGGTCTACAGGAGGTATTTTGATTCCTGTCCCAGAACCAGTTGGAGGTTGGAAGAGAGCTTTGCATGCGGCAGTTTAAGTTTGAGCTCAGCGTTTCCAAAGCTCTGCTGAGACACCGGGACGCTGGAATAGCACGTTCCTAAGCACGTCTCTCCTCCGGCTGCTGTTTTTCAGGTTTATGTCACCATGCAGCACTATGGAGTGAATGGTTACTCCCTCCACGCCATGAATTCACTGAGCGCCATGTACAACCTCCACCAGCAGGCAGCTCAGCAAGCCCAGCACGCCCCCGACTACCGGCCCTCCGTGCATGCCCTCACCCTGGCAGAGAGACTGGCTGGTAAGAACAACTCACGGCTTTTGTCATTCCTTGGGAAAAAAGAGAAAAAAACCCCAACTTGTTGGGAAACTCTTCTTCGGGAGGTGGAGTGTGACATAGCCAACTGGCACGGTGTGCTACTGAATACTAGCCATGTGGCCAAGCTCGGCAGGTGACGCTTGCCCTCCAGTGCTCACCGCCAGCAGACCGCTGCACCTTGCTGCAGACCGGCCTCCGACGACGGCTGGGGAGCTGGGGGTGAGAAGGGATGCAGCCCCGCTATATGGGGTTGAAAAGATAGAATTGAAAATACTCTGAAATAGGTTTCAACAAATGAACAAAATATGGCAGAAGAATTTTACTTTCTTGTTAGTAAATAACAGCACCATGAATACGAGCACACAGTGAATTGGATTCCCCCACCAAGGGGCCCAGGACTTGCAGCCCCTAATGGCCATCTCCTGCCTTCCCAGGCCACAGCTTGTTCGTCCGTGTTGCCCCTTCTTGCAACTATTTTCCATTTCTTGTCCTACTAAACACTTTTTTTCTCTGGAAAGCAGTCTTCATTTGGATCTTCTCCGGGTCTCACTTTGACCTATTTCTTCCTGGGGATCCTAGACCTTGGCTTGGGTGATGCTTTCTTGCAGGTCCTGCTGGCTTGATCTCAGTCCCTTCTGTATTTTGCCTTCCCGAAAAGAGCTTTTTTAGGCTCAAAGAAAGTCACATGTGACTTTACCCAGAGTGTTATTTACACAGCATTGTTGATGGTGGGATGGTGGGACAGGAGCCACTGCTCCAGAGCATCTGATCTGTTTTTCTGTGTTCAGCCATGAGTGTAACAGCACTACATCAATACTGTCATTAGAAGGAAGTAAAAAGTCCAGATAGTATTTTATGATTTGGTAGGGGAAATTGTTCAAAACTTACTGATGGAGACCTGAGAATATTTGGTATGGTAGGGCAAATATATCTGCTCTACGTTTCAGCCTACCACAAAGCACTCAGATCTGGCTGAGATCATCAAATGCAATGCAAATGGTCAACAGCTGCAATATCACCGTTTTGGTCAGGGCTTGGGTGCAGCGTGGTAGAGCAGACCTGACCACCTGTATACTGCAGCTAAAGCAAAAAGTTACCGTAGATGTGGTTCTAGAGACCTGCTCAGAACAGAACAATCTTCCCGGACTGTCTGAAAATCACACGTCTGCTTTAAGACAGCTTTCTAGTTGTCTGATATTAAACGAAAAAGAAATGTGGAGTGACTCCTTCCAGCCTACAGTAGGTGGAAAAAAATATCTAAACAGACAACTTTAGTGGGATAACTTTAAAATAAGG
The DNA here is from genome assembly GCA_008711295.1 of Anarhynchus alexandrinus. Classification (NCBI taxonomy): domain Eukaryota; kingdom Metazoa; phylum Chordata; class Aves; order Charadriiformes; family Charadriidae; genus Anarhynchus; species Anarhynchus alexandrinus. The sequence continues at coordinate 916,201 of VUYV01000099.1, forward strand.
ATGCAGAAGTTTCAGGACAGTCCTCCTATGTGGGCAGTCCATGAAGGCATGGTGGTAAAGGTCTCAGACTCTTTGAATCAGTGAACCACATCTGACTTTCAAATCTTCATGCCAGCAATGTTCCCTTATCCAGCTGCTAGTAATGATCTCCTTAACATGGTTCCTCAGACCACTCACTGTGGCCTGAGGGATCTCTGGGGTCTGTAGGGCAGAGCTCGGAGTTGCTGTCCTCATCAAAAGGGAAGCGATGTGGAATTGAGGAGACCTGGACTCTAATCCTGGCTCTACTGCCATGCTGCAAAGTGATGGCAGGTGGGCACTTTCCTTGTCCTGGTCATCCATCCCCTCCTTCCTTCATTCTTTCAGCATGTAGGTGGCCAGAGGGGAGCAGATGGTCCTGAACTTTGCAATGTGCCTCTCAGACCTTGGGTTTCAAGGTGCCTCTTTCCCAGATGCAAGGATCTCTTGAAAGACTTTCGTGATGACCTGTATTTTTTAGAGTAGAGCATGGAGGACTTGATGTCTTTGACCCTAACGAGCGTAAAAGCAGAGGGAGATAAAAAAATAGAATAATAAAAGCTATTCTCGTACTCTTGACTGGGAGATTCAATTGGTTTTCTGACCTCTTATCTTTAAAATTAATAACCCACCTGGAAGACTTTCCAAATTAAATCCCACGGTCCCCTTGTCCGCTTACCATTGGCGGGGTAGGCATTACATAGCTACAAGCTGGTTCTTTTGCAGTTGCTTCACATTCTGTTACTTCTGAATATCTTTCAGTGCAGGGTTATAGATCTCATTTGCCTTCCAGGGACAGTCGGAATAAAGCAGCACAAAAGCAAACGACCTTAAGTCAGAAAACAGAGGTTTCTGATTGTAACTGCAGAGCCTCACCTGCAATTTATATTCTCCTTCTTGCACAAAGCCTGAAAACATACTTAAAACATTGAAATAATTGCTGGTTTGCTCTCGTCAGAGTGGCCGAACTTAATGCATGAGCTGCCGCCTCCGGGGAGCTGGTAGGTCTAACCTCTACTCTGGAAATTCGGCAATATTCCAGCCCGCAGTTAGGGTGTTTAACCAGTGTCCTTTCTCCTGATTCCTCGTACTTGAAACAAAAATGTTGTCTTTGTAAAACCTTTCAGGGTAGCTTCAATTTTTTTTCTCCTGGAACATCTCTTCTCCTGGCCTGGCTGCATCGTGAGCTGTGTCTCGATGCTTCAAGGATGGTCTCTTTGCCTCCGAAGGAGGAGCCAGTGATTTAGCTCCCCAAAGAGCTCCGATACCTCAAATACAAAAGTCTCTTGTATGCAACCGTCGCTATATTGTATTTGGCCGAAGACCTTTAGCCCGATCACGTCTTCTCCAGGTTGCCAAAACCACATGGCTTTGGCAACGCCCAGAAAAGCGCCGCGAATGCTGACCTAGAATGAAACAGCTGGAAGTTTGGAAGAGGAATGTTACAGTGGTGCAAAGCTGATTTGCTACGCTCGTTAGCCGGCATATTTGGAACCTGGCTGTGTGGTTCTGGGGCTGGCCTGACAGCAGGTTTTCTTTTATTGTTTACGTTCATGCCACGACGCTCGTGACAAAAGCACAAATAAACAGCAGCAAGAGCCTTCATCTGGCTCCGCGCACCGATAGTGCCAACGTTTCTCCCTGTTAGGTTGTTTTCTGGTGTGTTCATTCCTCCCTTCTACTGGAAGTCACATTCTTAACTGAATTAAAAATGATACCAGACACTGCTGTTTCTGCATTTCCTCTTTGAGAGCAAACCTCTCGCCAGACTATTTCATTCCAACGCTGTAGCACAGCATGTCCCAACTTGCATAATAAAGGGTGTTTTTTGGTGTTTTTTTTTTTTTCATTTTAAAGTAACTTATTTTCATTGATTTAAGATCTTTCTATTCCCACTAACTGTTGTGCAATAATAACGCTTCTGGTAAAATAATAAGCCCTTTACTGTGAGCCTCAGATTTTCCCCAGTCTGAATTTCTTCTTTTGCAAGCACAGTTTGCAAAGTCAGACCATCTGAGTAGCTCCTCTGCTGAGCAGAGCTCAGCACATGAGCTCTGGGCTTGTAATCAGTGGGGCTGGGCTTGGTTCCTGGCTGGTGTTTCCACCCCAGATGCTGGAGAGTGTCCGCGCTCAGTAAAGCACGTGCTTTCAAGCTAAATACACATAAGCACGTGAGCTTAAGTGCTTTCCTGAACTGGGGCCCAGAACAGCTCTCCGATATCATGCCTTGAAGACTACAGCAAGCTACATACAAGACACTAAAGAAGAGTCAGCTCAGCCTGGTTTCTGGGCAGATGTATGTCTTCTAATGCAGCTGCAGCCAACACAATGAGATAGAAGGAATCACAGAATCACAGAATAGTCAGGGTTGGAAGGGACCTCTGGAGATCATCTAGTCCAACCCCCGAGCAAGGAGCTGTGTTTGAGCTGCATGGACTCTTCCACCGGTCAGGCACAGCACGTCATGGCACCCTTGAAGCCTACAGAAGCTCTGCCCTTGGCTTCAAGGAGAACATGACACATAATGTTGGGGCCCTCTCCCGATTACAATGGTGAATCTCCCCGCATTGTTTTTAATTGTGTTTCTTAATGAGAGAGGTTTATGCCACGGTGGGGTCTGGGCACCTGCGTGGCCTGCCCCGCTGATGTTGGAGCAGGTTGGCTTATTTCAACCAAATTTAGCATTGGAGTCTCAACATTTTCCACAGCTGTCATAGAAAGAGGTTCCCCCTCCAGAACAGGCTTCCTAGTCAGAGGTTTTATCTCCTCAGACACTCCAACTAGTCAGCAAAATGCATGTATGTGTTTTATAAGATCTAGAGCCACAAAAAAAACCATTTTGTAAGTTCGCCTGGTGTTAGCAAGTGCTTCATTCAACTGTCAGCATACAAATTCCAATAATTAAATTGGCCACTTTTCTTGTCTTCCAACGGCTGTACATTTCAAGACATCATTTTGGAGGCACGTTATGGATCCCAGCACCGCAAACAAAGGCGAAGTCGCACGGCCTTCACCGCCCAACAGCTGGAGGCGCTGGAGAAGACCTTCCAGAAGACTCACTACCCAGATGTGGTGATGAGAGAGCGGCTGGCTATGTGCACAAACCTACCCGAGGCCAGAGTCCAGGTACTGATGTTTTGTGGGTTTGTGAGTGGGGATGTTTAAAAGAATATAGTGGGGTTCCCAGAGGGTTGGCAGCTCCCTTGACCTTTCAAGATTCTTCCAGTGTAATTTTGGGGTGGGAAAGTTGTCAAAAACACAGGCCGGGGGGAGAAGATAAAATCGTCCGAAGTCACACATCTGCTAAAGAAATTCTTAATCCACACACACATTTTTTAAATTTAGGATTGTCTGAAGCATACACTGGTTTTCATTTGTTCTTTCACATTTCTTTGGGGGAAATTTTAGAAACATCAACAGAAGTTTACTTATTTATTTATTTGCAAGGCTTTTCTGGCTTTCTCAGAAGAGCAGAAACCCAAGTAATTCCAGCTGCTCTTTTCCACCAGTGTCAATATTTGTAACATCTCAGGCCAAGGTTTAGTTTTGGGTTTTTTGGGTTGTTTTTTTTTAGTTTCAGCTAGCACAACGTGCTTCATAACCTGCTGGTGGGGAGGTTCTTGCATTGCTGGGCTTTAAAAGACTAAACAGCAAGTTCTTCAGTGTGAAGTGGATAAGTAAGAGAAAAAGATAGTTCTTTTATACAAGTGTCAAGACATTTTGATCTTCAAAATTTTTGTTTCCTCATCTAACTAACCAAACAACTAACAAGGTTTGCAAATATATTTCTTCCAATCCCTGTCTACTGATTTAGATTAAAAAAATATGGATTCTCTCCTCCTTCCCTAAATTCAGTTCCCAGGTAACAGGCGATGCCTGTAATGACTTACTTTGAGCGTTGTTGCTGTTTTGGTACACTTAGAACCAAATGGTTTTAGAAACTAACAGACCACTGTATTGTAAGCCAATATAATGTCATCAGAGTCAGCTATAAGACATTCTGGTTGGATGCAACTGCCTGACCAATTTAGAAGTAACCGTGTCCCGTCCCCCCCCAAAAGACCAAAAAATACTGGTGGACTGGTTTAAAGAATCAACCTGAAGGCTGGGATCTTTTTTTAGATATATTTGTTGTGCTATTTGTAGAAGCGCTGAAAACAGGTAGAGATCTAAGATCCAACAAGGCAGAATGGTATTTGGGCACAGTGGGCTTGCAGTACCTCATTACTTGGGGTTCCCCTGAAGCTCCCAGGCTGAATGATGCTGAATTTGGCACTAAGCAGGATTTTTACCAGTTTTCCCCCTTGCTGTTTGTGGCATTGAAGGTTTGGTTCAAGAACCGGAGGGCCAAATTCCGGAAGAAGCAGCGTAGCCTGCAGAAGGAGCAGCTGCAGAAGCAGAAGGACTGTGAAGGTAGCCACAGTGAGGGAAAGACAGAACCACCCATGCTGGAGACCCAGGCCACCACCCCAGACACCGAGAAGGTCCAGAGCCTCCCGAGCGAGGTAGGCGCGGATCTCAACCTAACCCTGTCGGAGCAGTCGGCCAGTGAGTCTGCGCCTGAGGACCAGACCGACAGAGAGGAGGAGTTTAAGAGCACCTTGGATGAGTCTAAAGTGGACAAGAGCCCTGGTGTGGACAGCAAGACTTTGAACTGCAAGAGAGCAAGCCCAAAAGCAGGTGAGGGGCAGCATCTTGTTGGGGGTCGGTGTCAGGACCTGGCTTACCAAGGGGGGTGCTGGTGGTTTGGTATAGTCCCTTATTCTCTGTGGCCTGGGTACTTGCAGGTAGGCTGCCCAGACTTGTCTTCCTGTCCCCAGCACTAAACGGGACCCACAGAAGGCACGATGTCTATTGTAGCAGGAGCACAGAAGGAGCAAAGACCTTCTGCTCAGGTTAGAGCTTGGGGAGAACGGTGCCCACCGGCAGCAGGAAAGTTGTAGTGAAGAGGTCAGCCCCATTTCTAGGAATTAAGATGCTAAGTATGAAACAGACGTGTTTAGCCCTCCTGAGCTAACACAACCCCTCTCTCTCACCCTCCTGATGCAAGAGAGAAGCCCATGCTGCAATCTGAACCCTACTGGGATGCGGATCAGCACCTGCATCCAGCCTGTAGAAATAACCCCCATCCCCTCTGTCTCCTGCTACAGAGTCCCCCATCAGCGCAACTGTGACGCCTTCATCCAGCAGTGGCCTGGCTCAGACTCACTCCTACTCCTCCTCGCCCCTGAGCCTCTTCCGCCTGCAGGAGCAATTCCGCCAGCACATGGCGGCCACCAACAACTTGGTCCATTACTCCTCCTTCGAAATGGGGACACCGTCTGCCATGCCCTACTTGGGCATGAACGTCAACATGGCGCCACTGAGCTCCCTGCACTGTCAGTCGTACTACCAGTCGCTCTCCCACGCTCAGCAGGTCTGGTCCTCACCTATCCTGCAGGCCTCCAGCTCCCTTCCAAGCCTGAACAGTAAAACGACGAGTATTGAGAACCTAAGGCTCCGGGCAAAGCAGCACGCGGCGTCCCTTGGGCTTGACACCCTACCCAACTGACTGCCAGATGAGCTACCGTTGCCCATGAGAAGATGCACCAGAGGTTGGCACTAGACATGTCACTCCTTGAACCCCCACCCACCCTCATCTCTTCCCGGAGTAAGGTGCTCCCTTTCAGGGAAAACTTTGCATTTATTAACGTCTTATTAGCACCACAATTGCATCCGACATCGCTACTGGCCTGGTCTTCGCTAAATATTTAAGGAGGAAAGGGGAGAGGATGTATGTTTAGACAGATGAACTGTCCTCTGGACTGGCATGAGTTAAGCCTGTAACGTTCAGGAGAAGCCCCTCTTCCTCATCCCCGTGATAACGTGCCAACTGTGTTATATACACCTTTTTTTTTGTTGTTGTTGCCTTCTTTGGGAAAAGAAGGAGTCCTGCTTTGTCTTGTATATAGTTTATAATGTTGACAGCGCCCATCACCTGTGTGTTACTGTCAGTGTTACAGAACTGTGACCTCTTTTGCTTTTATTCCCCTTTCCTTCTCAATTTTAGTAGCTAGTATCAGAGTTACAAATCAGCCATCCTCCCGACCTCAGCTCGTAGCTAGTTGCTCTTCTTGGGTCAGTCTCCTAAAGGTGTTTATGACGAAGAAAAACGATGGTGCACTTCACCCCTCCACTTCTCCCTTCTCTGCTAAAGCCAATTTTATAACAGCCAGGAAATGATGTGAAGGTGAATTTCCTGTTCAAGCACTTCCTATAAGGCAAGAATTTTTCGTTTACTTTTTAATAGCACTTGTTCAAAGAGAGAGGACAAAATATTGGCCAAATGCTGCTGGCTGGGAAGAAAAATGAAAGCCAAATTCACAGGATTATTTTTGATCTAGATTGTTTCCTCTTTGATCTTCTGTGAAGTGTAAAGTCCTCTATTTACAAATCACGGGGTTTTCTTTTTGGAGAGCATCTTGGTTCAACTTTGACAATAGAGAACAATAAAAACTTTGTATGAACTCCTGGTGTGTTCATACACCATGAATTATATGGTTCTTTGACAAAAACTTGATTAATGCAAGCTGTGTTTAGAAAAACGCTCTGATCACCAAATTCTACCCTCAAGCCCTGCAGCTTCAGAAACTGGTTAGCAAGTGAAAATGTAACAAGTGAAAAATGCTGCAATGCTGGAGGCAAAGCAGGTGATAAGCAGCGGCTTTATATTCTCTGGAGCTGAGGGGGAGGAGGTAACTTGCCAAAAATGCAGGGTTTGCGAGTAACCAGAATTCACCAGCTTCAGAATAGTTTCAGCGAACAGTTTCAGCCTTGTTTCATTGGAATGACCCATCGTTCAACCTGGGGTGGTTTTCCGTGTTGAGAAGCAATGTTTCTGCCAACCCAAATAATCAGGTTTGTTTTTCTTTTTTTTTTTTTTTGCCAAACCAAATAAATTCTTTGAACCCACTGCTGTTAGCCTGAGCATTAGGGAGGGAAGATATCCAAATCTAATCTCTAATATTGCCTGGGACCAAAAAATCCAGACTGACTCTGCGGCAGGTGCTCGGTTTGAATCCCAAAGGTGTCAGCCGGGTCTGCCATCGACACACCGGGCAGAGCTGTGCTAATTCACTGCAGATGATCAGCCATGAAGTGTAGACCCATAGCATTCGACCCCTCTTGCCCCCACCTTGCTTCGCACCGGGGCAGAAGCCAGGGGTCAAATTACCTCTTAAAACGCATGGGGAAAGTGTGTTTCCAACTCCACTAATGCCTCTTGGAAAAGCACCTAACTCCTTCAAATCGAGATGTAAGAATAGCCAAGTTTGGTGGGAAATGATGTTTTATCCCTCATATAGTTGTAAGCAAGAGCAGACCTCCCAAGAGGGCACTTCATCGACCGCACCAGCTTCCAAGGAAAACGGAGCATCTTCTTTAAATATTCCTGCTGTGCCAAACCCTTCAGTTTCAGGGTTTTCTCTCTCGCTTTAGTTTTCCTGACTTTGTCAAATCAGCCCCCGTGACCGGCAGAATTCTCCACTTTGCCAAAACCAAATGTATTCATAGGAAGTAGATTTTTGGCTGCCGCTTTCAAAGGAATCTGATTAAATTAAAACCACCAAAGTGCTTTTACTGTCTCCAAAAAGATCCTTTGAAAGTCCCAGCTTTCATTTTTTGTAGTTTGTCACCCAAACCAGAGACACCAGCACAAAGCTTTAATTTTCCTCCTCCCCCTTCCTCAAAAAGCTATATTCACCTTTATTTTTTCTGCCTCCTGCTAACCTCAGCGCATCTATCGGCTGTGGAGTTGCTTTGCCAGAGCAGAGCAACTGCAAATTTAATTAACATCCCTTCTGATGTCGTTCTCTGGTGCCCGTCTAGACTGAGCTGATGAAGCGAACAAGGGTGGTAATTGGCAGCGAGATCAGATCTGGACTTCAGCTCTTCTTTAAGTGATAAAAGATGCCCATGAAACTGCAACTCATGTCAGTGGGGTTTTCAGGTGGACAATAGAGGGTTTTAGTCATTCTTGTGTCACCCCAGGTAAGACGTGAGTCTCTTCTCTGCCTGGGTACCACAGGGCTGGAAAGGGCGACGTTGGCTTGGATCAGGGCAGATACAGCCTTACCGTAGGCCACGATGGATACCACAGCATCCGCCAGAGGAAGGTCAAAACGCGTGGATTTGTGCCCTGCTAATGCAAGGTGGGGACAGGGAGCGCAGGAGATAAGCTCACTTGATCCAGCGCTAGATTTGCTGTGATGCTCCAGAGGGAGAGGAGACCTTCCCCACCGAGCCGTGGAGGGAAAATGTTCCCTGTGCCTCGGTGCCAAAATTCATTTTAACATTCACAACCTTTACACATCTTGATTGACCCTGGTGCCTGACTCCTTTCACCCCCCGTGGTATCACTGACATCCTCACAGCGGGCTCGAAGCAGCTGCTGGGAACTTCCCAGACAGAGCATCTGGCATGGGACATCGGGATGAGGCCAGCACAGTCCAGAAAGCAAACCGGGAGAGGAGACATCTGGATCTCCGTCAGCCCCTAGGGATTTCTGTTCAGTGTCATCCTCATCTGCCTCTGCGTGGTGCAGCAGCTGACCCAGGTGTAGCTGGTCCTGGACCAGGGCATGAGCATATTTCTTACGTGGAGATTATTTCTCCCATTCTGAATCAGGATGAAAATATCTAAAATTTAAAAATAAACAAAAGAAAAATTATATTGCCTTAAATATATATGAGCCCCTGAAGTATTTTATGCCAAGTTTGGGTTTTACCTTCTTATGGTCAAAATTAAACAGCCATGATGGGAGTAAGCTGACATGTAAAGCCAAAATTGGTTCAGAAATGCAAAAAAGCACGACTTTAGGCTCCTGTCTTGCAAAAGTTTAATAATTAATTATCTGACAGAAATTATGCTTTCCTGCAAATTGTTTTAATGTTTCTGGGCTTTTGGGATTTTTCTGACAAAAAGAAAGTAAAAGAATCCAAAAAACAGAGGGACAAACTCCCCATCCAATTCAAGCCTGTGTATGTAGTGGGAAGAACGAAGGGAGTGATTCTGCATCATTCCTCTTTGAACTTTACAAACCTGAGTATTTTTTCGGGTGGGAAGAACTCCTGCAAATCCCCGCTGATTTGTGATGGAGAAAGTGAGGCCTATTTGTCCCCTTTCCTTCCACCAGCCCCAGCGATTTAGGAAAACGAGGTTGTTAACGGAGTCTCAGAAACAAAACGGACTGAGGTTTCCCTTCCCAGGCAGAGATCTGATGCATTTTAACAAACATTGCAGTTGGATATAACGCAGTTCCTTCCATCACGGGCATGAAATGCCCGGGGTGTAACCCAGAGATCCTACCCCGGCAGATAGATGAACTATTATGGGGGGGGGAAAAAAGCTATCTATCTTCTCTGGCTGCTGCACCAACCTGGTGCAGGGGCAGGGCACCCCTGGTACGGTTTCAGCCACAGGGAGATAAGTGCAAGAAGAGGAGCAACACTTTGTGTTTGGTAAGGCAGACGATCAAGTTGATTTTTTTAAAGCACGAAAGGAATGCCAAATAAATGCACAGCGTGGCACAGAGGCTGGGGAAAGGGCACGCCTGCTTCTTTCTTTAGGTGATGGAGAGACAGTGATGGAGAGACTGGAAAAAAAAATCTCCCTAATTCTGGTTTTTGAAAGAGGTTATTTATCTGGAGGTTTCCTGTGCCGGTCTTTCCCCGTTCTTATGGCTTTTCTTACTTTGCCGCTCCTTGGCGAACCAGCTGTGGCTCCAAACCCTACTTACCGAATTTTTAAAGGTTTTAGCTACAGTCCTTGCAGGATCAGGGACCAGGAGAAAACAAGTTACAATATTCAGGATAAGAGTTTGTAGTTAAATTTCTTCTACTCGGCAAGAGAAGCCTGATAGGTATTAATAAAACAAAGGAGGTACCTAACAGTGCAGGAGAAATACTAAATACCACCAGTGAGAAAAGATCCAGTAATGATGCTGGGAGGCAGAAAGGGAACCTCTTTTTTCCCTTTTTATTTTTTTATTTTTTATTTTTGGCAAACAAGGGGAAATATCCTTGATGGTGAATAGGGGAATAAAGAGAGAGAGAAATTTTGCCTGTATTTCCCCCACCAAAAAGCATCATTTGCTGTGTAGGAAACACAAAAATGCTGCCAAACATGAAAATAACCATCAGCACGCAGATCCCGCCCCATCTCATTTCTCATTTAGGTATTTCACCACGTGAAGACTTTTTACCAGCTCTAGGTCTCTATTGCCACCTCAGCCAGCCAAAGAGATGCTCATCTTTGCTGAAGAAACACCAAAGCGGGTGGATACAGAGGAGGGAACTGGAGCCACTTCTGTCCCCATGTGCCACGGGTGGTACTTCCACTGACACGACAATTTTGAGCAACTTCAGGACACTTCTGAAGAGTTCATACGTAAAGGATTAAATAAACCTCTGTAGAAAGGAAATGCAAATTCAGATCCAACATATTCTATTAGTTTAATTACAGTAGCTATGAAACATAACTCAATTAAGCTTGAAAAAAAAGTAAATTACAGAATTTCCTGCTGGTTTTTACAAGCTGTGTTGATTTTTCTTTTCCTCCCTCCTTACCCCTCCATGTGCCCCTTGCTGATTTTTTTATGATCTGTTCTAGAGCAACACAATACATCTCCTGTGTTTTCTATCGAGTGAAAAAAAAGCTATTTCTCTGAGCAGTCCAAATCCATAGCAGAGGGATAAGAAAAGATTGGTGCAACAAACAAACAAACAAACAAACAAACAAAAAACCCCACCAAACAAACAAATTTCCAGCAAAGCAAGATCAAACAAACAAAAAAATCCCCCGCTCTGATGTGTGTGCGCGCGACTTTCCCACCACGTTACGAAACAGCCCGGTAATGATTAACGTCCTCTGTTTTCCACAGACTTTGCGGACGCGTTGTGTCGTTCCCAGCTGCACAGGCGGCAGCGTCCCCGTTGGCCACTGCTTTCCCAGGCTGCCTGGGGATGCTGAGATGCTAATGTCACCTCTTCTGTATATGGGTGCCTCTCGTTAAGGAAAGCTCTCATTAGTGCCAGCGCTCATAAAGTAAGACCCCTCCACTGCTCTGAACTCCTGTGGTGCCGTAGTGGGATAATTGCACTGATTTCGGTGGAGCGATGCCGCAGCTAAGGACAAAATTTAGCCCCAGAATTAATTTGTAAAGAAAGCAAGATTTGTCACATGCTAACAAAAACATACAACTGTTTTGGTTTTTTTTAATAGTCTGTGCTCCAAGCTAAAAGCCCTCGGCAAAACCTGTCTGAGAAAGATACAGATTAAACCTATAGCGAATGAAATAGTGCATCTGGTGCCCTCCGAATGGCCAAAGCCTTTCCTAACTGCTGTAGCAACTGAGCAGCGCCATCTCATACCAGAGAAGTTCAGATGTGTCCGTGCAATGGAAAATAACTTTTTGGTTTATTTTCTCATGCCAGGAGGCAACCAATTTATTATTTTTTTTCTCTGACCCAAGGCGTACAGTTAGCTCCAAAGTGTAACCGTGTTTGTGCGTCAAACCTATCTTGCAAAGGAACAAAGGCTTTTAAAGGAGAACAAAAAAGGAAATCAAAGTAATATACTGTACAGATCGCTGTAAAATTGAGCTGTAGTGTAAGACCTTGTGCTTTAGAATTCACCATCGAGGAACTCAAATGTGTATCATATTTATTTATTCTGGTAGGTAAAAGAAGAAAAAAAAAAAAGAGTTTATATTCATTTCCAAAAAGCTGCAGCATGATGCTATGTACCAATTGTGCCAGTCCTGCTTTCTGTAAATTTATTGCCTGTTTTCATATTCCGCTAATAAAAAAGAAAAAAAAAACAATCAAGGAAAATTTATTTTGCGAATCCGTCATTAACAGCCACTCAAGCTGATGGGCAGGGATGAGAACGGAAGCAGGCTGACCTGTTTTGTACCTGGGCCATGTCACTGGTGGGTTGCGAGGACCTGGATATGGACTGTGGGTCGGGTAACGGTGCCCACATCGTGCTCCCCTGCCTGGTCCTGCGGCACCACCACGTCCCTGCTGATGGCGGCGTGTGCCATTGCCTGTCAGGCAGGGCGGGCTGGGACCACACGGGAAGGTCTGCACAAAATGATGCAGAATATCAGCTTCTTGCTGTTGGGGTCGCTGTCTCCAGCTGGGGTGGCAGGTGAAACCCCCCCTTTGGCTGCAAGACACTGAAGCAATTGCTCCAGCACCTTGTGCAAGGCCATCACGAGGTGTCTGCTCTCTCATCATCTTCCAGCACAAGCCAGGAGACAAACTCATGCCTGATGAGTTCATGATGGGAAAGACCTGACTAGAGACCTTGTCTTTGAAGACAGTGGTGCAAGGTAAATTTGACCATTCTTAAATGATTTGGGCTTTCATGCAATTTTGGGGATGTTTCTGTTCTTTTGAAGGAAGACCTGTCCCATTTTCCAGGTCTAGCCAAGGTGGGCTGTGCTCAAGAAGATGGAAGAGAATCTTTTACAAAGCTTGTACCTCTACTTTGCTGCTCCTTCAGGGTTAGTTTGAACATCACCTACATGGTGAAACTTCTGTCTGGGCAAGAAGTTGCTAGCGATGTCGAGAGCTTTCCATTTTGGCTAAAGGCCTAATTTGATGCCTGATGAAGCTGTTGGAAAAAAAAATATTTTTCTGAATTTATTGAGATTTTCCTGAAGTCATCTGATAATGAAGCTCTTGAAAAAGAATCAGATTATTCAATTTCAGAATGTCATCCCCCACCAATATGACTTAATTCCTAGTTTCTTTTCCCCGGTGTAAAAATATTGTAGAGGAAAAAAAAATAGTAGGGAAAAAGTCATCAGGAAGGAAACACAAGTGCATTTGTAATAATGATTAATAAATTTTCTGACATTCTCAAGAAAAGTGGCTTTCTCTTAAGCCAGGCAGAGAGCCAGGGACGGTGGGAATGTGGGCAGAGCCTGGAAACACCCCTGCCTGCAATATTTTTAGCTCTAATTTTTTTGACCCAGTTCCATGACTGCCTTCGAGGACTGTTTGATCTCACGCACCCAAAATATCAGCCAGCCACAATTGTCCTAGACTGCAACCATTGCTATTTTTTTTTCCACAATAAGGGGAATATTAATCACTAGATTTCCTTTTTCACTGCAGTTACAGGTTTGCTTTGAATATTAAAAACCCTGTGGATGAGGAGAGTCTGTGACCTTCAAGGCCACCAAATAGCTCGGTCAATTCTTGCCTCCACCAAGAGGGAAATGAACGGATGAGCTATGATCATGTCCTCACATGTGGCTATCTGCAATTAACAATAAGAACTGATTTTGCCCCCCGTGCAAGGTCGATGAGGTGAAGTCAACCACCCGCTAAAACTGGAACCTAAACTTGCAGGAAGTTCAAGGTGATGTTTTGGCCTTAAAAACCATGTCCTAAAGTTATCGGGAGGTTTGTTCCAGAAAAATACAATGTGAGGGGAAAAAATAAGATTTGAAAGAGCTCCAGAGCTCGGTATTAACTGCACATGTGGCATTTTGATCCATTTCCATAAAGCATAACATAATATTTGCTAAAGAAGGAGGAGGAGGAAGGGGAAAAAAAAGACCACAGTTAATATTCTCCTTCGGATCCCCCATTTGCTGATTACTCTGCAAGCTGTGTAATTGGGTGTCTCTGGCAATATGATGAAATGTGCCACAAACATCAAAAAACGGTGCTATATTAAATCTGCTTTTCATAATCTCTTCTCATTTCCCAGACCTGAGACATTTTATTCAATTTTTCCTGACTAAGTTGATATGTAAAGCCATATAAACATATCAATGCAAATAAATACATATATATTTTTCAAATGCTCATCGAAATGCACTCATTACAAAGATTTGCATCAAGGCTCTCTCACATCGCTGTTAGCCAAAGAAACTCATTTTTTTTTAACGTTGCATTATTTTTAAGAATAGTTTATAGAGCTACAGGCTACTTCTTTGTATTTCATTAACAAGCCCGACTCTATCTATCATGTTCCAGCCTTATCTTACCTGATTAGAAAACCATTTCCCTATTTGCATTAAGGGCAAAAATCTATGCAAAGTCACCATAATGTTATTCAAGCCCCGGAATAGCAGTGAAGATCCTATTACACACTGGGGCTGGCGCTGTTTTCAGGAGCTGCAAGTCCAGAAGGGACCATGCGGGTCTTTTATTTTAACCCGCTGCAAGGCACATGTCAGAGAAACCCATCTCGCCTTTGACAAAGCAAATATTAACAGCGCCTAAGCGACTTAAATACCTGCAACTTTTGTCCGTGTATCACTCGAGGCTTTCGCATGCATTTGACTCGGTGTCTTCAGGATTTGTTGCCCCCTTTTTTTTTGACGGAGGCTGGCTTTTTGCTCAGCCCTGGGGAATTCTTCAGCTCCGTTCCTCTGGTCTCTCCCACCACCAGGTAGGGTCAGTCCAGCATCCCCAGGCGAGCGTGGCTCCCCGGTGGGGTGAAGCCCAGCCTCCCTGCTGTCAGGCTTCAGCCCATCCTTTGCCTCTTGCAGTTGATGGAGGAACATATTTTCATTCCTGCAGGGGCAGGAGAGTGCCCAAGCGGAGAAGTGGGAGGACCACACCTTCCCTACACCAGGACTTCCAGATTAGAAGGTGTTTAGCTGTCTGACTTCCACAGAAATCAACAGATGTCAGTGAAATAGTTTTCTCCGAGCCCTGATTCACCAAGGACTCATCCGGGCAGTTCAGCCAAGACCTGCGATTAGTCCCAGTGTCACCTCCCCGTTGCAGGACCGGGATCAGGGTGTCGCGCCCTTGCAGCCCTAATACTGCTTCTTTTCCACAAACCTGTGCCCTGAGTTGTTTTCCTGCCGGGAGCAGGGCAGCGCTGGCACAAGCCAAGTCCATTTCTCAACTTTGCTTTTCCTGGAAGCCACCAGACCGGAGGCCGTGCTCGCAGACCTTCCAGCTTTCAGCAGCACCCGCTCTGCTGGGTTTTGCAAATCACCTTCCCGACAAGTGCTGAGCAGGAACTGCAGGGACATAAAGCAAAGTTAATTCACTCACACACAGAGGCAAAAAGCATATCCAGTCCGCCGGCAAGGTACGGATTTCCTTCAGCTTGGCTTTCTTTCCAACACATTCTCTCTGCATTAGTAAAGCAAAATATCAGAGGGTTGGATTGCACCGTGTCCACGAGAAAACACATGGGCGAACTGATAAACAGGGGTGTGAGGTTATTTCAATAAACACAGTGAAAGGCCCAATAAAAGATGACGTTGGTAGGATTTTTCATCTCCTTGGAGATCAAACTTCCTCCTCATGTTTTTTATAGGCATCATAGCGGAAAAACACATCACACAGACTGGTCCACTCTGGGACATGACCAAGAAATATGGGAAGGTTTATAACAGCCAGCATAAAATGATGTCAACTGACGTAAAGTGCTCCGTGTTGGTGGCACCGTCGGGGCAGCACTGTTTTCCACTCCACCACGCTCTGTGACTGTCCAGCTCCCAGCACAGCTCACGTGCAGTCTGCAAAGCCCCCCAGACCATGGGGTTTGTTTGTTCTTGCACTGGGGAGAACCAGCGTGCTGAATGAACAAACCTGAGGTCACTCCATCACCTGCAAAGCAAAGGAGGTCCCATTTACAGAGTGCATGATTAGCTGGGGGAACTCCTTTCCACAGCACATTGGGAGGCTAAAAGTTCCATGCTATTGGACACGGGGATGGGATATGACTGGAGCTCTTCCATATGAAAAGATGCCCATGGGGTGGCCCATGGGGTCACACCACCATCAGGACACTCAGGTGAGGCACCCGCTGTTCCCAAACTGACTTTGGGGATACCATTTTTGCACAGTCAAGTTTACACCACCCCTTGCTGCGAAGGCAGCTGCAAGCACAGTTTAATCCCAAGTGGAATATTTATGCTAATTTCCCCATTATTGCTTTCTTATGGAGGCAATTAATAGGTCACGAGCACCACAAAGGCTCTGTGAGTTAAGCCAAGCGGCCCATCTCAGCGGTTTGGTGGCCATGGCCAGGGTGGTTGCTGGGGACAGGAGACCATCCCTCCAAGGATGCCGTGTAGAGGAGCAGAGAAAACCAAAGCGGTTCTGAAGCCAGCTTAAAATCTCCATGCGGGTCTCCACAGCTGCCCTGGGAAACACATGGGAAAAACTGAAATCCGCTGTGTTACCCTGGAAAAAAACCTTTGCTGATGGATTTTCATGTGTATGGTCTCGTTGTTCTTTAGTTAAAAAATGAACTTTCCTATAACAAGATAAATCACTTGCCTGGTGGAAGCGGCTCAGCTCCCTTCAGTTTGTGGTTGTTGAGGCAAAATAAAACACTCAGAAGTTATGTGTCAGCTTCAGTTTTGCCTCGTGTCACCAAAAAAAAAAATCTCGTCTGACACCTCCTGTCGTCCAACCTCCTCCCTTTCCCAAGTAAAATTTGGAACCATCTGGTAAAAACTTCTTGTGATTGCCCTGTGGAGACCACCAAAGATGAAACTCTTCCCGCAAGAGATTATCTGCTGTAGACGGACCCATGTGTGGAATTAAGGACATATTTAATGCTGTGTCAAGAGAAGCGAGAAGCATCACAGCTTCCTGAGGACCAGCCCTGCTCCACCCCAGCCCTCTCCCCCCAGCTAAGCCATCCAACATGTTTGCCTCACCTCCCCGTAACAGGCACCGTAAAGGAAAAGAAAAAGCCCTTCTGATCCACTCTGAAACATGAGATATCTCTCAAACCCTCAATAACGTCTTAATTTCCTCTCCTTGCTCTCCGTGCTGGAGACGATTACTCAGGCAGGAATGTTTCTGAAGTAAGACAAAAAAAAAAAAAAAATTACATTAGTGGGGAACAATGGAGGGGAGACCTGATGGAGCAGAAGAAGTGAATTAGTTTTGCCTTCGGAGACACCCAAAGAGAAAAGAAAGGTGTCTGAGTTGCCTCAAAGTAATTCCTCTTTGCAGGGAGCTCCTCTAACCGGCTTAAAAAAAAAAGAGAGACGAGAGATGTGCTTTTGATTTCAGCCCCATTTCCCCAATTTTGTTTGTTTGCTTTGCTTCCACCTGCGTTTTTAAGTCCCTCCACCTCCCAGGACGCTTGCAGGGCTCTGTTACCTGCAGGAATGTGTCACGTCTCCATCAGGTCTCAGCTCGAGAGTCAGGGCTGGGAGGGGGCTTCCCATCTGCCCACGTTCCTGCAGCTTTCAGCAAGGGCGAGGGGGAAAAGGGGCAAGAAAAGAAAAGCGTCAATCCAGATGGAGCTGTTGCATTTTCAGAATCGAAATTTAAGGAGAAATTAACCTGGGGAACCCAAAAGCAGTCCAGGGGGCTGCAGGGGTAAACGAGGGGAAACGGGAAAGCCGGGCAACGAGAAGAGGTTTTCGCATAGGGAATCTGGAAGGGCTGATAACCCAAAGAGCTAGAATTTTATCTAAATGCTTTTTAGCTCCAGATTGTCACATATTTTTCTCCACTCCGCTTAATTTCTAACTGAAAAAAACAAATGTTTCTTTTTAGCACTGAGCAGAACGTTGCTAGTGGACCGATTTTTCTTTTTCCCTTTTCATTTCCCAACAATACCTGAAAAAAATCACTGCGCTCCTGCCAAAAAAAAAAAAAAANNNNTTCATTCACCTTTACTAGAAAAAAATGTAGAAGTTAAGCCCTCGAAGCCTGAATCGGGACCTCAGCTCAGCCCTTCCAGTTGGCCTTTAAAACACCCCTTTTTTTGGCACGTCTCTGGCGGGACGAGGGGGCTCCTATCTGCTGAACTGCCAGACTGTCAGGCCGAACAAAAGCGAGCGCCGCTCTCTTTTTCTTGAGGATGAAGTGGAACACACAGCAGCCGGGACGTCTCGTACATTGAAAAATTCCTGTGCTGTCACGCTTAACTAATAAATCGCCGAGCTATGTAAACAGGGACGGGGATGCTATTTATTTATTTATTTGTTTAAAAGAAGTTGGGAAAGGGGGGAGGGAAAGGGCCTTGTCTGCAGGTTGTTTGCCAAATGCGTGTCAAGTGGTGGGGGGGAAGGAAAAACCAACAACAAAGGAGTTTAAAGACAAAAATATTAAGAACCCCCAAATTGGGTGAAAATTGCTTTCTGACAGATATCACCTATTGCAAACGAGACAGAAATACAAGTAATCTTGTAAAATGAAAGCCAAGGACGGACTTGTACCTGCCTTAGATGAATAAGTATCCCATTATCTTGAAGAATGAGGGCCCCGGGCTGTGATTATGCCACTATTGTATTCTAAACAGCATGGTTTGTCAAATGGAATAAATCCTAGCAAAATCAAATAAAAAAGGGATCCAATTTGAAGCCCAGCACACAATTTATTATTTTGTTTAATGTCGCCCTCTCGATGTTACTGATTATTGGGCAAATAGCGCCGTGTTTAAGCATGTGTTTAGAGTCGCCTGTCCCCCTCGCAGGCTCCCAGCTGTCACCCTGACTGTCACCCAGGGCTGGCGAGCTGTTTGCCACTGCCGGTAGCCACTGCCACGCTCATCAGCCTTAGTCAGGATGGCCATGGTACAGGCCAGCATCACGGAGAACGCAATTCAATATTTGGGTTTCTACTTGGATGAGTCTTGAGGCTTCTTTGAGTGATGCAATGAAGAGCACATTGCACCATATTGGCAGTGCCAAACCAACCAGGAGCTAACGGCAGACAGTTGCATCATAAATTTGTGAGGTAGAAGCAAATTTCTCACTGGTCTTCTTCTATTTTATGGAGTTGGGGTAACAGCCCATCTGTCAATGAGTCTTGAATCATAGAATCATAGAATCATAGAATGGTTTAGGTTGGAAAGGACCTTGAAGATCATCGAGTTCCAACCCCCCTGCCATAGGCAGGGACACCTCCCACTAGACCAGGTTGCCCAAGGCCACGTCCAGCCTGGCCTTGAACACCTCCAGGGATGGGGCCTCAACAACCTCTCTGGGCAACCTGTTCCAGTGCCTTACCACCCTCAAAGTAAAAAACTTCTTCCTAATGTTCAATCTAACCTGCCCTCTTCCAGTTTGAAGCCATTCCCCCCTTGTCCTATCACTACATGCCCTAGTAAAAAGTCCTTCCCCAGCTCTCCTGTAGGCCCCTTTAGGTACTGGAAGGCTGCAACCTTGAAAAGGTTTTTTCTCTTTCACAGGTACCATCCCTTGTTTTATGATGTCTCGACCTTGGTTAAAAAAAAGAAAGGAGATGAAAAGGACCAAACAGATTATGTAGATTATCAGGTGTTACAGAATAAATACTCTATATCACCTTATCTGCTTGAGTGGCAGAGTGCCACTGGACATGAAGCTGCCCTTGCACAAGGTGGAGGTATTGCTGCAAATTGGGATTTTGAATATTAAGGAGCCAAATCTAGTCCCGCTTTGCATTCAGTTGGCTTCCAAAGGTTGTGTTGCTCTCCTGGAAAATTCCTTGGAGAGCTGGCCCCGATATCTTGAGTTACACTTGGCAGTAGGTGTTCAGGGGAAGCTGGTACAACCAGAGACAAATGCAAAATGGAGGGAAGGAGCAGGCTCGCTGGTCTCGGGCATGTCCTTGGGGAGCAGTTTGCTGGGGGAGGAGCATTAAGGTGGTTCCTGTACCCTGGCTCACCTCGGTGGAGTTACTGCAATTTCTTGACATGGCTTTGAAGGTCCTCTGAGTTCCCCAAATGTGAGAGGAAGCTAACACCACTGTCTTTAATCAGCATAATGTATTAATCTTGTTTTCATTTGTATAAACCATTGATTTACATAAAAAACAATGACCCAGGAGCAGAACGGGAGAAGGATTATGTGAGTGATACACATCAATGTTGACCACAGAGCATCTTTTGCCCAAATGGGCAAAAAGGGAGCCCTTGTGATGCTCCCTTCTGCTCCCATAACCCTGTTTCTTTGCATTCCTCTTGCACGAGGAGTGATTTTTCATATTCCAGTACTTTAAATGACTGAGGATCTTTGGAAGTGTGAGTTTTAAGTGCGAAAATACAGCAGTTTGTCAGCTCCTTGGGGCAGGAGCTCTTACAGCATGCAAGTAGATTGCCCTCACGCAACAAGGGCTGATCGTAGCGGGGAGCGACGAGACAAAGTCTAGGAGTAATAGCAAGGAATGATGGATTTAAAGAGTCAAAAAAGAAAAGCGGGCACATTTTATTTAGGCAAAGTTCCAACTGAAATCAATAAGAACTACAGAATGTAGCCTCGTAGTTCGACTTGAAAGAATTATTTGTTAAGGACTATGAAAAACGGAGGAATTCAAAAAATCTAATTCATTTTACATCATTTTGTGTGGACTATTTAACTTTCCTGAACCTCACCGCTTTTGGACATGGTAATGCCATTCACTCCCTGTTTCAGTCAACAGTATCGCCAACCATGAGCATCAAGAAAGTTACTCTTGAGTCCCTAAAATAATTAATGAGACTTTGTCATGCAGATAAAGGACTCCTTGGCTTCAGTATCTGGCTGTAAAATGTCTGTAAACCACAAGGGAGAAACTCATTTAAAAGCCGAGATGTTTTCATATTCACAGGGCTGCAGGAGCTGGGGTTGAACACCTTTGGCTTTCAATCCCTTCACTCTTCAAATATCGCACACTCTGGGGAAACAGTTCCTCTTGCTGGATTTCTCCTGCTTCTGCTGAGCTATTTGTTGCTCAACGCGTCTCTTGACGAGGCTTTCTTGACACCTTAAAACAGGCAAGCGCTACAGAAAAATGCAATGCCTTGTTACAGAATAGCTACATGTAGTCACGATCCAGAAAGCTAATTTGTTCCTTTCTGCAGCTATTTTGATCAGCCCAGAAATGATATTACCTGCAAGACTTCCTTTTCCAACACAAACCAGAAATGATGGCAAAGTTTCTGTTTGCTTTGTGCAGCACAAGTGAAAAACATTCCACACCCACATAGTCTAAATACATTAGTCAAACGAAACCCAGATTTCCCTAAATGGAGCTGAATATCTTACCAGAAACACTTCTTTTCTACTGGAACATACAGGTTGGGGAGGGCTCCCATGGGTCCGCCTGTTGTGTCGCAGGTTGGGAAAGGTGAGGACAATGGCCCCTGCAAAATCCTCTCTATTATGAGGTCCTAACCTGCAAAGAAGACAAAAGCATCTCACAGGTGGAAACATCAAAAGCCCGTATTCCCTTAGCTTTCTGAAACGAGCACACAGGGGAATTTAACACTACTTCATTCCACAGCCCAGGCAAGCTGAGCGTGTTTGTATTTTTGTTTTATATGAAAGTAGCTTCAAAAGTTTCCAAAACTTCTCTTTCACAAGTATTTATGCCTCTGTTTGGTTTTCAAAATACACTTTCTTTTTTTTTCCCCTTCTTATTTCCAAATTCTTCTGCTTTTTTGGAACTTCTGTTTCCTATCATCTGGAACATTTAGAAGCAAGCCCCAAATATTTCCAATTGAGTTCCCACCAGGATGCCAATCCCACCTAAAAAAAAATAAGAAACAAACAACAACAACTAAAATGCCCAGTTAAAGCTATGAAATCCCATGCAAAAAATAATTAAAAAAAATCAAGAAACTCAGCTTGGGACTTTCAAAAGAGAATATTCTCCCCCTAATATAGAGGTTTGCACCTTAAAATCCTCCAGCCACTTCAGCATTAGCCACCATTGCCTATTTTTTGTTTGTTTTCCCCAATGGGGCTTTTTTTTCCCCCAATGGGGCTTTTTTTTCCCCCCAAACGGGGCTTGCCCACGACACCTGCGGCAATCCCCTGACCCCCTCTCCCAGCCGCTGCGCCATGGGGCGAAGCTTGGAAGATCCCACCTCCCCATTCAGGGCGGTGATTATGCTTTCCCCGCCACGCTGAAAGCCCTCTGTGGAGGGGAGGGAAAGAGGGGAGAAGAATCCAAAGGCATTCTGGCACCCCGGCCCGATAAGAAACTTTAGCCCTATTCAGCGGCTGACAACCGCTTGTAGAATATGATCTTAATCCTGTTTCTAACATTCTTTCGCCCTTCGGCCGCCCTATTCCCGGCTGTATTCTTCTCACCGTCGCTTTAGCAAATCCCCCAAATAGAATTACTGGGGGGAGATAAACATCAAAGGGAAATTCAAGAAATCTACAGTAGGTTCACACAGTGGGGGAAAGAGGGGCAGGTGGGGGCCGGTGGAAAGGGCTGTCTCTCCCCTTGCCCCGCGTCCTTTTTCTGGTTGCATTCCTACGGGCTGCCTCGCTGGCTCTCCGCAGACCGGCCCCACAAACCTGCTCAGCAGCATGCTATTTTTAGTATTTATTTTTTATCCTGCTTGAGGGTTTTTTTTTCCTTGGGAGGATGAGAGCCCGGTGGTGCAAAGCACTGTACATAGCCTTCGTGTGTAAAAATAACCCTTTCCTCAGAGAGATGCATCACCTCAGTGAAGAAGATGGAGGTGGGAGAAGGAGGGGACGTTTTCCTGGCAGGAAGCAGAAACGAGGAGACACCGATGGACTTGCCCAGCAGCACGCAAGAAGTCTTCTATAGAAATGAAATGAGTGAACATAATTTGGGAGCTCCCAGTAATTCCCATCAGAAGCAGGAGCCTTCAGCACTCAGAGACATGTAAGTCCCATCGCTTGCCCTGAAGAGCTTTCCAACATAGATTACCAAGTCCTGCATAGAAGGAGCCTCCACTGGAGCCCATGAGAAGCATTCATATTTGTCACATAGACCCCACAGCATTGTAATTAAAACAGCACCATGTGCTACACCTCCGGGGCTAAGGAAATGGTGGGACTCTGAGGACAACACCAGTCTCTTCATCCTGCCTCACTTCAGTCCTCTAGAAACCAGGGACTTACTTTCTGCCCGCTGTATAGCTGATGAAAAAGGATGGACTCCTGCCAACCCCAACCTCAGATACTGCCAAGCATGACCAAGGTGAGGTATGGACCGGATGTCCTCAAAAGACCCCTTCCAACCCCAATTATTGCTCTAAATACAGTGATCGAAGAGGAGCTGTCTTACAACAAGGTACAGGCAATTTGGGTCATTACAGAGAACGCAGATCATTCAGAGAGCTGTTATCCCCAGCACTGCAAAAGCACCCCCTGATCAACTCTCCCAGGATCCCCATCTGTCATGCTGGCTCTGGTTCACAGTCGCGTTCACACTAGGTCCATCAGCACTTTCTTCCTAGCCCTTTCTAGCAGCTGCAGCTGATAACAGCTTCAAGAAGGACACAAAGATGATGAAACCAAACTTTTCTTCTGTAAGAAGATGGTATGACAAGGGATAAAAGCCACCACTTGCAGCTTGGGAGATTTGGACTGAACATTAGGAATTCCTGACTGTGATGGTGGTACAGCCCTGGGGCAGGACACCACAGGTGGTGGATCCTCATCCTTGGAGGATTTCAAAACATGGCTAGACACAGCCATGGCCAGCCTGACCTGGTGTTGGCAACAGCCTTGCTGCAAGCAGGAGGTGGGTCTGAGGAGCCCAGAGATGTCCCAGCAACACCCAAGCATGCACCTCGGTTGCCAAATATTTAAAAAACAGTTTTATTCTGAAAAAAAAAAAAGCTGTTGCAAGAAGAGCACTGTGAGACTGTGTAGCAGCCTCCCAGAGGTAAAAATCTGATCAGCTATAAAAGAATAGAGTGACCTAAAAATAGAGTTCCCACCACCCACACTAAAGGATTAACTTTCAGTTAAGAAACAGGGTGGCCTTGACCTTGAGCAAGTCAAAGATGCCTGTCTCGCTGCTATTGTCTCCTCCGGCCCATTACATGTGGTTTGGAGAAAAAGCTTCACATTCTTGGTTCTGGTTTTCCTGTTTGTCAAAGGAAGCTGATTATCCTTGTACGCTCACTGACGCTCTAGATTCACAATTCATCAGATTTACCCCAAAGCTCAGGAGCCCAGCTGGATCGCAATGGATCATCACCTGTTACCAGGGTATGAGCTATGGTAGACCCTTTACAGCTTTTTTCTCTTGCAATTATATGTCAAGACTTGTTTTATTCAATGCAGAAAGCCTTTGAATATAGCACACTGATGAAGAGGTCCACCTTACAACAGTTATTTTGCTTTCCTTTAACTCATTTGGTGGTTTTGGCATCTCGCCTATGCAAAGAAAGTTGCATGGGGGGAGACACATTCCACATTTTCATCACGTTCAACAAGAGGGAAAAACCACAGAAGAGTGCGCCATTTTCAGCCTACACAACTGCTATCACAGATTTTCAGTGTAACTGTTTGATTTAAGCCTTACGATACCCATGAGGTACTTTTACAGCCGTGGACAACCCTGATAGAGCCCATAGAACATGGGGATGCATCTTCTCTCTAATCACCTCTGGTTAGACCTGAGATGGAAAAACATGTCTGGTTTTGAGCACCACTTCAATAAAGATGTGTATTAGCTGAAGAGAGTCCAGAGAAAAATAATGCAAATAGCTAGAAAACAGCATCCATAAAGAAAAATTAAGACTATTGATGTTGTGTAACCTGGAGAGAGAAAAGCAAAGGGAGTTTCATATATATATATATGCTCGCTTTAACTACATAAAGAGCTGTTAACTAGTCCCTTCACTACATCCTCAGAGAACGGGGCAAGCCCCAGGGTTAGAAATATATTCTTTGACTTTTGCTGATCGGAGTATATCTGGCGTTTTATGCCCTGTGAGAAGTTCCTAGGTCTCATCTCTCTCTGGAATACACTCTCTCTCCCACATCACTTGATACGTTGGGAATAGTTATTTACTTCTCGCACTTTGTGTGGCCTGAGGACTCAGCTATTGCTAGACTGATCCCCAAACCTCTGTTCCAGCTTCATAATCTAGTCTGTCATCCTGCACATCACAAGCCAAAGGACTTTGGTGAATTAACTCCCCCTTGAAACAGGGAATCCACCCACCGGTCTAAAGTCTGCCAACAAGGAGTTACCCCCCACCTCACCTTCAGCAAACAGTTACTGTGGTTAATTACCCTCACAGTCCATGTTAATCTCGCTATGAGATCCTGTCTCATCCTAAGGCTCATACCTCCTTCTCGGGTTGCTTGAGATTTCACCCTTGATTGCTGATGGCATCCATGGTCCTGCTGGTTATGAAAAGCGCAGCTAGATCAGTTGCACAGGGAGGCTTAAGTGTTTCCAAGACCATAATGAAAATTCCTTTCTGTAGAAACTGTGACCCAGACATGAAACCCAACCCTCAGCAGGAGACTTCTAATTTCATAGGAGACAAAAGCCAAGCACACTAAAAATTGTCACTTGGTTGGAGAATGGGGATTTATCATTCAGGTGTGAAGTGCTCCACCAGCCTCCACACATTGGTTCACTTAGGGATGTTTCTCTGGGGATTTGTTTTAAATCAACAGAATGGGTTTGGGAACACTTTGTGTCTGCCTTGTCTGGACAATGGGACAACATAAACGTTGGGTGGTTTTCAGCATCCAAGGCCCCTTTCTTGTTTCATCCTGAAAGTGTTTATTTGGAATTGAGGACTAGTTTGTTGAAGATTTGGGAGATGGGGTGGTGACCTCACATCACTCGCTGAGGTAGTGCTCTAGGCAAAGAAAACAACTGGGCGAAGCACATCCTATCCATAGAGTTGGGCTATTCAGCCACCTCGACCATTAACCCCATTTGTTGTTTATCTGATGGCAACTGCATTCACCAGGGACTGCTCTATATGTCCAAGAACAACTCCATGCCTGGCTTGATGGCAGGATATGTGAGCCCAGCACCAAAACCTCCATCAGCTGGAAAAGAGTAAAGATATCTGGGTATAAATTGTTATTTGATTTCACCCACAACAATGTTAGCTGTGATTTACGTTTAAGTAGAAAAATATTTCCACGAAGTCTGTGACTAAGGAAAAAAATACCCCATAGAAATCCTCATCTCCACACCCATGGGTTAACATGAGCCTGACAGAGAGCAGGAGAAACCAGAAAAGGGGCACGGTGGTACAGTCCCCATACCGATACTGCGGCTTTGTGTTTAAGAGTCACAATCCACCTTTTTTTCCATGAATTTTCCTCGTGACCTCTCTGCTATATCCCTTCTCAAGCAGGGCAAGCAAGAATGTGTCCGCATTCAAAGTGCTGTAGAAATGGATCACAAATTTGGGCATCCACTGTGTCCAACACAAGAGATGCTTTTGTATGGCCAGGCTCAGGACTGATCCTGCATGTCCATGCTCAGCACGTTCAGGCTGAGCACCACTTCCGTGTCCGGATGAGTCCCAGGATCCCGCTGTATTCCCGCTCCCCTTTCCCTAGGGAAAATGGTCAAAAAGGAGAGTCGGAGGAGCAGGATTTGTGGGCTGCAAAGCACCCACGTGCCGCACAATGTGATCACAGCCGCAAGGATGTCCTCATGGCGGGGAGGCTCTCACCCTTTCTCCACGCCAGACCATTGCAAAATCAGCTTCTGGGAGGACTCTGCTTCTCATTTATTCCTCCCGGGCCTGTCCATGCTCCCCCCTATTAACCTTGCCAAATTTTAGTTCGTTCTTAAAACAGTTCCAATTAAATGGCTTTTCAATCAGTTTGATCGCAAGTGCTCTTGCCAGAAGTGCGGCACACCCGTGAAATCAGGAATTTCCTGCAGGACAGCTACTTTCTGAAAAAAAAAATAAAATTTGGATTTTCTCTTGGAAAATGATCAGCTCAAAAACAGAACTATTCAGCCTTGTAGCCAACATTTTCCTTTTTATTTCTTCCAGAATTTGGAGCAGTTTCTCCCCCTCCCCCCAAAATTTTGTTCTCGACAAAATATTTCATGGATAAAAAGCAAACCAAAAGCGCTCTCTGCCCTGGCTCGGAGTTCAAACGGGCGGGAGTTTTCACGGAGCCCAGACCTGGGGCTTGGAAAAGCTCTGGCTTCTTGGCAAAGCCCGGTCAGTAAAGTAGCTCAGAGTGCCCACTTTCATCCAAAGCACGCCTCCAACCAGTTTAACACTGAGGACGCTAACCCAGTTTGAATAATTTCTAATATAGATCTGCTGAGTCTTTCCTTTCCAGTAAATATTTATTTTTTGTTAGCAGCAACTATCCGAGAGACATACTTTCAGGGTTGGCTCTTCCCCCCCCCCCCCTTTTTCTCAGCCTCTTGAGGACCAAGTCACGATTTTATGCGCATCGTGGTTTTTTCCATCGTTCGACGCGCACCAGTCCAGAGAATCGCTGTGATTTATTCGAGCAACAAGGGTGCACCCGGTGTTTATTCACCGGACCAGATTGCTGCGAGACAGAAAAGCCGGGCTGCACTCCCCCCCTGCTCCTAATGCCGAGAGATTAGATGGGGAAGCCAGATAGCCTGGCTCTGGAAGCAAGTAAATGAGCAACCCTAAATACCTTCCTAGACCCGGTGACCGTAAGTCCTTGGCGGTGACTGGTCCTTGTGGGATAATGCCAGGAATAGGCATATTAAGCACATGAATGTCAAGTCCTAATTCATCTCTTTAATGTTGTACAGTAGCAGGACTGTACCCCCCTGCTGTGGTGTAATTTCACGCTGAGGAGTCTGATGGGGCTTCCTGCAGACTGATCCTTTATGGATCAGAAAACTCACTTTCTCTTTGTGTTAGAGGGCCCGGAGATTATCTTATTAACCATCTCTGTGCCAGCGCAGATTAAACATCCTCTGCCTCTTCTGAGGACTCCTTTAAGTTCTTCTTTTCCCTTCCTACTGGTTCACATCGTGCAGGTGAAGAATATTAAAACCCCAACCCTCTACCAGAGGGTCTCACACTTACGTGAGCAGACAGGATATTTTGCATTTTCTTGGCTCAGATGCAACACTGGCCTTGCTTGAACCCTAACTCAGTTTAAGGAGGTTGCTGCATCCACATTAGGACTCCTGTATCCCCATTCCAGGTTCTTCGCTCCTCTCCTTTCCCCAAAAGACACAATGTTTAAAACTACTTCAGGGTGATGCTCTGCTGCTACCACCATCCCCAGAGCTGCTAGCTCAACTGCAGGAGTGGATCCACTTTGGGTACTACACTCTGTAGGACCTGAGCAGCTGGAGAAAGGGCTTCAACCCTTCCACCATCTCAGTTCATCAGACTGCCACTCCTGCATTGACTTCACAAACATCTCCAGACCACGCCATGGGGACAGCGAGATGTGGCAGTGACCAGTTACGATGTTCCTGTGGCCTACAAAGGTGTCAGACACAGCGCCCAGGTCAGGAAAGGGCTGCAGGAGGGAAGGCAGAAACCCAAGGGTATTCTCAGACACTCCTCAGGATGGGGGATTTTCCAATCTGAGGAGACAAAAGCCTTCTGCTTTCACCACTAGACCATGGCTGCCTCCCTGAATGATGCCAGAGGGCCACCCTGTAGCCACGTCCCAGCGTGTAACAGGGGATGATAGTTTATAATCTCATTTTCTGGGCTGGCTGCCCTTCTGGTGCCCCTCATGCTCCATGTAAATCATCTGGAGTCTGATTTCTTTGGCTCGCAGGGCTGTTCTTCCCTTGTCCGCTTCTAACAGGCTCCTGGCTGAGCAGGGAGCTTCTCAGTGAAGGCAGTCCCGGGACAGTCCCACCAAAAAACCTGCAATTCGGTCTTGATCAGACAAAATGCTACAGCCAGGGCCAGGCTCCCGTCCACTCACAGTTTTGGGGGATTGGGAGCGGCTCCGGCATGCTCCCAGCCCCTGTTCAGTGCGTATGCACCTTCCCATCCATCGGCACTGTTTCCCAAATCAGGGTTGTCCCATCCCCTCGTTGCTTCACCTGATGCACTTGAAAAAAAGCAGTTCAACACAGCCCTCAGTGGATTTCAATTATTTTTAGGATATTGCTCATATCTGCTCGTGTAGTGTCGAGCCACAGACCCGGTGGCATGTTTTGCCGCCACCAACAGCCTTTTTACAGCTAATGAAAAATAACCTGCTTTTTATCTGCAGAAAATAGCATCGCCTGAGTCTTATCATGGCAAATTATTTAATGGCTCTCCAAGCATTAAATAGTCCTTCCCTGGCTGTAGAGCTGTGTAAATCTCTTTCCAGCTGCTATCCTGCTGCGTTGCTGAGCACCCCAACTTGCAAAGCAGAGCCACGAACTACAGCCGTAGCTGTCCCGTCCCCCCAAGGAGGGAGCCGGGGTGGCCCCTCGCGTTGATGGAGGCAGAGGAGGTCCCGAGCCCTCCCCCGGGTCCCCGGCTCTTCTCCCCCAACGCAGGTCACTTCTTCCCTGGAAGGATGCAGGACAGCAGGATTCTGGCTTAGGGAGAAAAGTCCTGTAGTCTTGCTTGAGGACACAGCAGCAGCATCATTAGGAAGAAGTTTTTCACTTTGAGGGTGGTGAGGCACTGGAACAGGTTGCCCAGAGAAGTTGTTGAGGCCCCATCCCTGGAGGTGTTCAAGGCCAGGCTGGATGGGGCTTTGAGCAACCTGGTCTAGTGGGAGGTGTCCCTCTCTATGGCAGGGGGTTGGAACTATATGATCTTGAAGGTCCCTTCCAACCTAAACCATTCTATGATTCTATCCCAGTGGGATCCCAGGAGAAGAGGCAGGTGCTGAGCCTGCAGCCCACCTCCGCTGAGAAACGGTGAAGCACAGAAAACACCGAGCCCCCAAATTTCCAGGCATCCATCCCCATCTTCTTTCTACATTGAAACAGAGGAGGGAAAGCCGCCGACACCGTTTGCATTACAGCCTTCCCCGGGAAAGGGGCTGTGCTGGGACCCAGCACCCAGCGCGAGGCCACAGCACCCGCAGGAGAGCTCAGGGCAGGAGCCCAGACTGCGGCTGCCTCTCCCACGGCCACCATCAGGGCCACAACTGCACGGTCAGAAAAGAAGGGGACGTGTCAGAGGGAAATTGCTCCATCAGGGGCTGTTTTTAAGAATTTGATCATTTACAGGGTGTTTGGGTTTTCTTTTCTAATGCAGGGAGAAAATTGAAGGATTTGTTGGTTTAATTGCAATGTTATTCTTGTTTTTATTTTATTTTTCCATAAAGGAAGAGACAAACCCCTCTGTTCGACCCCGGCTTCACTTTAAGTACAGCAGTATGGCAAATGGACAGCAGCGAGAAACTTCTCAAATTCTCCAGGAGGAACCGAACTATTTCTTTTTTTGGTTTTGTTTTGTTTGGTTGGTTTTGTTTTTTTTTTTTCCCAAACAACCTACTTAAGAAACCCCCTGGGGGAAATGTGTAACTTAAACCCTTTATTTTTTGCATTTACAGTCTGATAACTTTCTCCTTTGCCCATGTGAGCTGGGTCAGGTTTAGCTTGGGCTTGGGGCTTTTAGGCTCTCTTTCCAGCCAAGCCCATCAAGGTGATGGGAGAAGGCTTATGAGGGCAATGGGAGAAGGCTTATGAAGGTGATGGAGAAAGGCTTAAAAGGGTGATGGAGGAAGGCTTTTGAGACTGTGTAGGTCCTGAGATCCCACTGGATGGGGAGCAGATCTTGCAGCCATGAGACAGGTTCTCCATCCACAGAAGCAGAGCTGAAGCCGTCGACAGCAGAGATTGCCGCAGGTTATGGGTGAAGCAGACCAAAAGGCAACTCCCCCGAGGACAAGTCAGAGTGACCCAGTGTATGCAGAGCTGCTCACTTGCTGTTGGGCTGGAGCAAAAGCCGTCGGACAGTTTTTGCCTCCCTTGCACAGCAGGAGTGGAGCTGCAGGTCCCCATGTGGCTACTGCCCACGCAGCAGCGGGCAGAGTTAAGGCGACAAGCGAGGAAGGCAGCATCCCTGCGGCACGGTCCAGGGAGCGCCGGGACAGGCATCCGCCTTCCCCCTGCCACGAGGGTGATTTTCAGCCGGAATAAATGCAAAGCCCCCTATTCTGCCGGGCACAGTGCGTTTCCCTGAGGCTCAGCCCGTGCCTTAACGAAGGACCCTCTCCAATCCGCGAGCCGCCAGATCCCAGAGCAGAAGGGAGGACTGTTTGTTTAGACCCATGCGGGTTAGGCAGCTCAGACTTTATTCTCGCACTTTGATAGGTTCCTAAATGAAAATCCAATAATATTCTAAGCAGAACGAGTTCCCATGAAAGTCATTTCAAAATCGCCCGGCTCATCCCACCTGTCGGCTGGATTCTCCATCCCCACTGGCCTAAGCCCGGCGTAACGTCACTGCTCCCGGCGGCGTTACTCCCGGGAGCCGAGTCCGGCCCCGCCGCAGAGAGCCCCCGCTGCCGCCTGCCTTTAATGAACATGTAAATAGACGGGAGGCTTCGCAGCAGAGTAACCCCGCAGCCAGGGAGTTCTCCAAAGCAGCTCGGGAGAAATAATACTTTATTCCTGGCGGTGCAAATAACTGATAGGGACTGGCTAAGAAGGGTTCATGCAAATACTCCCGAATTAAGCTCCGTCTGAAGTTAGAAAGGAAAGATGATAAACACACCCAGCTTTAAAACTGCAAAATATGCTTTGCAGGCATGAAACCGGAGGAGTAACAAAACTATCTGACATCATATTAAACAGCAAAGCATTTCTTATTCTCAGGGCTGCAGTTACCTAAAACCGGAGTCCCATTAAAGAGTCCTAACTATTATTTACATTTCTAAATCTTAAAACCATTAACAAAAGCCACTTAATTCAATTACTTTCCCTGGGCGCCGATGTTATTACATTATTGTCACGAAGCCGAGTTGGGCTCTGCGTTTCTCTTTTTTTTTTTTTCTTTCTTTAGATTCATTCCTCTTTTCTCCGCGCTGAGTGCCTCCCCCCCACCTCCCCGTCTTCCTCTCCCCCGATGTCATTGTGTAGAACTAATGGGGTAAACTGAAATGGTATCTGTCCTCATTGACAGGTTTATGAGAATTTAATAAAGCGTGGCGCGGATAAAATGAGATATTACAAGGCCACACAAAGCTGATTGACTTCTCCACGTCAGCATTTTTATTTGGTTATTTATTTATTTCTTTTCAATGCAGGGGTGATCTCACCAGTCCTTCGGTAGTGCCGGCCCGGGAGAGATGAGAGGGGGAGGAAGAACATGGGCGGCAGGAGGGACCGATCGATCTATCGACTCTTTTGCTGTGAGCACGGGCCGCGATGCTTTGTGGCTTTCCGATCGCTGCGGGAAGATGGCATACAGGAGTCAGTGAGGGCCATTCCTCTGCTGCACAGGCATGTTCATGCCCCTCGTACCTCCACAGCACTGGGGTGAACTCACCAACAAGAACTTACCCACAGGTGGGGGTCCCCACCACCCAGCACTTCGCCATCAGGGGGTCTGAACCAGGGACTGGCTGCTGGTTGGGCAAGACATTGAACCAACACCTTGCATGGACAGGGCAGGAGGCGCATCGGCATTGCATAAGTTGTGTGCCCCTATAAGGGTGACATCCGAAGTGATGGCCCCCCATAGCCCACCTGCTGGGCTCACCCCAGACCCAGGGCACAGGGAGGCTTACACCGACCAACACAACCTGCAGTAGGGCCCAGGAGGTCCTCAAGAAGAAGGATGCCACCCACCAGCTCCACCACGGCATGGGCCTGCTCTGTGCCTCAGTTTCCCCTCCTGCGCGGTGCCCATCCTGCTTGTGTAAATGTAAACCGCAGGTCACCCGGGAGCCTGCACAGATCAAACCTTCCCTCTGGGAAAATCAAAGTCTGTTTGCTCCCATCCCATGGCAAACAGGGAGAGCTGGAAATCTGGGCTGTGCAGTAAATGGCTGGCTGTCTCCCTCTCCTGGCCTGTTCAAAAAGTCGGATGCTCAGAACAAAAAAAAAAAAAAAAA
>VUYV01000099.1:948935-986193 GCA_008711295.1 Anarhynchus alexandrinus
AAAAACAAAAAAAAAAAAAAAAGAAAGAAAAAGAAAGAAAATTCAGGGTTTATGTGCCTTTTTTCCAGGCAAGGAAAACCACAGTACCAGCGGCCACGGAGGTCTGGGTTCAGCCCAGTCACACTCAGAGATGCACAAGGGCGCAGGACCCATGCTATAACTCAGGACCCCACTTAAACCTTGACCCCAAACTCTGGAATAACGTTGCTTTGGGGGAAAACTGTTGGGATTAAACTTGGGGCTGCCCCTATTAGCCTCAAAACTTGACCTGCGGGGCTTCAAACACAAATAATATTGTTTCCCTATCTCTGCAATATGCAATCAGAGAGGGTGGAGATGCTCATTCGAAAGTGCGGGCAGCCTGCCACGTTCGAGGCATGGTCACAGAATCACAGAATCACAGAATGGTTTAGGTTGGAAAAGACCTCGAAGATCATCAAGTTCCAACCCCCCTGCCATAGGCAGGGACACCTCCCACTAGACCAGGTTGCCCAAGGCCACGTCCAGCCTGGCCTTGAACACCTCCAGGAATGGGGCCTCAACAATCTCTCTGGGCAACCTGTTCCAGTGCCTCACCACCCTCAAGGTGAAAAACTTCTTCCTAATGTTCAATCTAAACCTGCCCTCTTCCAGTTTAAAGCCATTACCCCTCATCCTATCACTACATGCCCTAGTAAAAAGTCCTTCCCTAGCTCTCCTGTAGGCCCCCTTTAGGTACTGGAAGGTCACAATAAGATCTCCCCAGAGCCTTCTCTTCTCCAGGCTGACAGCCCCAACTCTTTCAGCCTCTCCTCATAGGAGAGGTGCTCCAGCCCTCAGATCATCCTCGTGGCTCTCCTCTAGACACGCTCCATCAGGTCCATGTCCTCCTTATGTTGGGGACTCCAGAGCTGGATGCAGTACTCCAGGTGGGGTCTCACCAGAGTGGAGTAGAGGGGCAGAATCACCTCCTTTGACCTGCTGGCCACACTTCTTTTGATGCAGCCCAGGATGCCTGGACACTGCAACAAACCCTGGCAGCAGCAGACCCTGCAGGTCTCCTGAGCACCACCAGTTTGCAGGATCAAGCCCTGCTGGGATGTCCTCCTTAGCAAAACCAGCCAGGCCCAGGCGGACCAGCAGCAAATCTCCCATCATTTCGTAAGAGCACCTAAAACCGCCTGAAACCAAAGCACTGTTCCCCACAAAAGCTCGGGCTGCTCCATCACCCAAAGAGACAGAAAAGAGCCTTCTGCTTCGTTCAACGCCCTTCACAAGTTCAGGGTATACAGCGCAGGGTTTTAAGGCGCAAAAGCCTCCGAGCATGGGATTTCTGCCAGGCCAGCAGCTCAATCCTGCTCTCTGGTGGCTCACACCCGAAAGGCCAAGCGCATCCAGCAGCGATGTCTTCTCAGAGCAGCAAGAGGTGCACACCGTGTCCGGACCCGTGTTCCCCCATGGGCTGGAAAAGGTCTGTGCTCCTCTTTCTCTACTAATTTAGGTCAAGATACAGCTCAGAAGGCTTCTGCGCACAAGAAGACGGAGGTCGTGGAAAGTTTTAAGATTCTCTGCTTGAGTGGGGCACAGGTCCATCACTGGTGGGAGGGCTGTAGGCTCCATAAAGAGGCTGCAACACACTGCCCTTCTTTTAAAAGCCCCTCCAAATCCTCTGCATCGTGGCAAGCATCCTGCTGCTCTGCACAGATTGCTCACAACCCCTGCAACAGCTTTTCCTGCAATGTCTGTAAACATCCCCCCCAATATCATGTCTCCTTGCTGAAGGACCACAAGGTATGGAGAAAGCTGCAGAGCATTTCTTCTAGATTGCCTCACCCCATCCCCACTGAGAGGTACCCATGCTCCCAGCCCCACTGATGTGGCAGCGTGATGGACTCGCTTGAATCATAGACTCATAGAATCACAGAATCGTCTAGGTTGGAAGAGACCCTTGGGATCATCGAGTCCAACCATCTATCCTACTCTACAAAGTTCTCCCCTACACCATATCCCCCAACACCACATCTAAATGGCTCTTAAACACATCCAGGGATGGTGACTCAACCACCTCCCTGGGCAGCCTATTCCAATGCCCGACCACTCTTTCTGTGAAAAATTCTTTCCTAATGTTCAGTCTATATCTACCCTGTTGGAGCTTGAAGCCATTCCCTCTTGTTCTGTCATTAATTACCTGTGAGAAGAGACCAGCGCCAACCTCTCTAGTGTCCTTTCAAATAGTTGTAGAGAGCAGTTGTTGAAGCGCAGGGCACAAGCAGGTGACCCCTGGGGACACCAGCTCTGCCGTTCCTACCACCACCGTTGCTCTCCCAGGGCTGGGCAATCACTGCCTGTGACCCCAGGAACAGTTTTATCAACTCAACACATGAAGAGGCAGCATCCTATAAAGCCTGGGCTCATCCCTTGCTATTCCAAGGAGCATTTAACCACGTTCTTTTTAAACACAGAGAGGACCCCCTGTTCTTTGCTCTGTAATGCACAATACGGAAAAAGAGGGGCCAAACTTGCCTCCCACCACCACCAGCTTTGGTGCCCTGGCTCTGCACCCCCCTCCCTGAGCACCAGAGCTGCTCATCGTGTAAATGTATGTAAATCTTTGGCGGTATATGCACACTAGCCCCCTATCTCCCGCTCCCTTTCTCTGAGCGGCTGGAGTAATTACAGTGCAGCGGTGCCAGCACGAGGCATTTCTGCTGATGAATGCACTCAATCTAAGCACAGTTTTATGTATCATTAATTCCTTTAGCATTCAAAAAAATAACTTTTTTGATGGCAGATAATACTGTAATCACTCACAATTGCCAATACAATTATCTTCATTCAGCTGTGTAAAACAACTACAGGAGTAATTTTAGCCACTTAAGTTTTCTTTCTCTCTCTCTCTCTTTTTTTTTCTCCTTATTTTTTAATGTAAACACAAAACGCAAAGCTGTTTGAACTTAGGTTGCTGTAACACAGGCACTGCTAGAAATGAGTCCCCACACCCCCCTTTGTATAGAGAGGAGGTTTTCAGAGCCTGATCCCAGTGCCTGCAAGGTGCGCTGTTTGCTTAAGGTGTTTTCAGCAATCTTAGGGATTTCCCAAAGGGTCCTGCCCATTCTGGGGACTCCACTGCTGTGACCTCTTCAATTTTTCCTTGCTCTCCATCAAGCTACCACACAATAGCTGCCAGGTGCACAAGGACCAAAAAGAGCACTAGCAGAGCCCTGGAGCACAATCAGCGAGGAGAACAAGCATCTTCTACAGGCAGAGGTGACTACAAAGGGAAAAACAAAGGCGTCACCAAGTAAACAACTTGGCTGAAATCACTCCCACGTGACACTACCTCTCGCCTGAGCTGCTGGACAACCTCCTCCAGAGTCTCTACACAGTGCTTAGCTTGGACAAACTTTCTCTTTATCAGCTCCTTCACGGCCCAGGGGAGCAGCATGAGGGCTGCTGTGGAGCTGCACACCAGGATGGGGACAGAGCCAGGGTTAAACTCCAGCTCTGAGAGGAGCTGCTTCACCTTCTTGCAGATCACATTGCCAAATCCCACTCAAGAGCCAGGAACCTGCAAGGAGAGGAAAAATGAAGCAAGAAGGACCGCTCACTGCTGAATGCAAAGCTTGGATCTTCTTCTGGAGGGCCACACCTCTGGAGAGGGTGATGCAGCTGGTGGCAGGAGCAGGTTGTTAACTGCTGGGAAACAGTCTAAAAGCAGTAGGGTGAAACGGAAGAACAGATGTGTATAAATTCCCAGGTGAACAGCAAATAATTGCTTACTGCCTCTCCTGAAATAAGGGGCAGCAAATTAAATCAGCTGAGGGTGGCAAACAGGAGAAGTCACTTCCCTGCAGCACGTGGATGAACCGCGCGTCTCCCTGCTGCAGGACAATGTGAGTGCCAGAATAGCATTGCTTCACACCAGAAATATCTGTATGAGCACACAGTTATTAGTCACTGCAACCTAACCTCTGGCTTGAGAAGCCACAGCTCTCCAGACGCCAGGAGACAGCATTAAGGAAAACATTGCTGCGTGTTTGCCACACTCTTGGTGTCAGATGAATGGGGGGGGCTAGCTGGTCCTTCAGCCCGAGCTGGTTCAGCTGATCATGTAAGATGTCAAGGTTGGAAGAAGCTGACGCCTTTCCGCCCCTCCTTTGGTAACCACAGCCTTACAGCATCTCTGGGGTGTGGTGGTACATACGCAGCCGCAGCTCTGTGGACACACGGAGGAGTGTAGGCAATGGGGAAGGAAGCCTTCACAGATCTAGCTGGTCCTTTAACCCTCCCGTAGCCACAGGCTCCAGCCCTGCCAGGCAGTGCAGGAGATGCAGGGGAGGATCCATCCCAAGATTCAAGCTCCCTTTGCTGGAGCATATGGGCCACCCTATGGACGTAACAGCAGAAAATCTCCGCTTACTCATCTGGCAAGGACAGGCAGGTGTCCCAAAGGGACATCAGGGCATCACTCACCTCACAAGCCAGCAGTTGGGCCCCGCTCCAGCCCATGGGGAGCGGGACCAGAGCCATTTTACCTCTCTTAGGCAGTCCCAGGACCATCTTCCTGGCCAGGGTGTCCCCAGCCACCACCTGCCTATGCTAGAGCCTCCCCCCCCCGTCTTCTGCCCTGTCCCACCTCTGCTGGAAGCTGGGTCACAGCAGACACCTGCTGCATTTTGGGGTTTCCCATGGAGCTGGCTGGCCCCAGCAGAGATCTAAGCCCTGCCACTGTCCTGTCTGATGCCTCCACCCCCATACACCTGCCTGGGAGAGGGGAGAAAGGGGGTCTCCGGCAGCAGCTCCTGGAAGCACAGGTGCTCCAGCCATGAAGCTCATATTTTGTTTTCTTCCCTTTGACGAGCTGAACTGCAGAAGTTGAAAATTGTTCCCGCATGAGAGATTTTAAGAGGGGTTTTAACGAGGGGGAAGAGGGTTGGAGAAGTAATTTTCTCTTCCACCAGAACTAGTTTTTAACTTCTGTTTCTCCAAAGTTCACCAGCTTTCTTGATCTCTTGTTAAAAGACTTCAGGTGCACCTGGTTTTACTGCCCGCAGGGAAACAGCCTTATTTTGGCATTGTGCTGCCGCGGGATGAGATTAGAGCACCTGAGGAGAGCATGGAGCCTCCAGCGTGAGAAAGAAGAAAGGAGGAGATAGGGATCACAGCATCTGCTTTCATGAACCCTGAGCTGATCCCACTCTCCCGGGCACCCCCACCAACCCTCCTCCCCTCCCAGTTTTTTGTGCTCTGGGCGCAAGTGACAGCAGTGCCCTTGGAAGCTCACATTACTGTATAATTGTCTGAGCCCCACAGTCTGAAGGGGGGGGGAGAAAGAAGAAAAAAACCCTCAGAGTGGGAAAAAAGACCGTTCTTGCATGTAATTTCCTCCTTGCGTGTAATATCCGACCCAGATAACAGGGACCTGCTCATCCTCAAATACAGAGCAAGAAGCCGTAAGCCACGAGTTCAGTGAGGGCTGAATATCTCCAAAGCTTCAACACCCTTCAGCAAAGCCAGTCCCAGGACACTGTGTACACACAGCACTGCATCTCCCTCCAGGGGAGCCAGGCTCTGGTACAAGCTGCTCAGGTGCCACCAGGGTAGCCCTGGTGGCCTCAAGGTTGACGTAAAGCCAGTGGCCTGAGCAATAACACCAGGAAAATCAGGTCTAGGGGTATGTGACCCTCCATGGCGTTTTCTAGCTCAGCACCTGCCAGGGGTGGCTTAGGCACAGTTCATGCTGCTGAGTGGCAAGGGGGAGGGAGAAGACATCCCAAATCCTTCCCAACAGGTTTTCCACAGTCCCATGGGCAGCATCTGAACTGGATAGCTTGAAATATTTGCTCATGAACTTTTGCAAGCAGTGAAGTTTTTTTGTTTTTTTGTTTTTTTTTAAGGATAGACTCCATGTGGGGCAGGTGACGAAGAAATTATTTGGGGAGTTTCCCTCAACACTGAGTGCAAGGCCCCAGCCAGCATTCCCCTGCCTCAGCAGGAATGCCAGATTTCTGCTGTTGGAAGCCGCAGCACTTTAAAAAAAGCACAGGCACACCCATGCTCTGCCTGTGATTAAGTGGACTCGGTGCTGGGCAGGGGCTGGGGCATTTATTGTGGTCTTGTTTTTTTTTTTTTGCCGAGCACAGCTGCTCGGCTTCAGGAAATGCAAAGGAGCCCGGTTATCTTTGAGACTCCCACCCTGCTGCTTTGATGCTTTTAGCCAAGACTATCCCCAGAGCGGCTGAAAAATTACAGAGAGATCAAAGTCTCGCTTGGGGAACGGAAAAAAATAAATAAACCTTATCAGAGAGAGAGAGAGAGAAAGACCACCCAGCCCAGGGAGGGGGTGAGTTGTTCATCCAGGAGCTTTTCCTGCTCCCAAATCTCCTCCCCTACCCCCACCCCTACCCGTGCCGCCGCTCGCAAAGCCGCGAACTGGTTAAATCCTTAACCAACCAGCTCCAACCTCCTCTCCCGCCCGCGAATCCTCCCCAGGTTTTGCCTCCTTCTTCCCCACCTCCCCATCGCCGAGCGGCTTTGCCCTTGGACCCGGCCGGCAGCGGGGAGGCGCCGGCGGCGGGAGGAGCGGGGCTGCCGGCCGGTTCAGCCTCGCCATGCGGGTCCCCCTGCCCGCCCTGCTCTGCTGCTCGGCCGCCAGCCTGCTGCTCCTGCTGCGATGGCGGCGGCGAAGGGGGCTCTGGAAGAAGGTGAAGGAGGCCCAGCAGAGGCAGGAGCGGAGCTTGGTGCAGATGGAGATGGCCGTGCGGCGCTTTCGGGAGCAGGTGGGTACGATAAGATGGGCTTCTCCCCCCCTACACACCTCCCCACGCCCCCGCGGTGGGGGAAAAGCTGAGGATGGGCAAAACCGCCTCCGCCCGCCCGGTGATGGCTCCTCACCCTGGTCCCTTCCCCTCGGCACAGCCCCGGGGACAGCGGTCGTGCAGCCCTTCCTATGGGCGGGGGGGGAAATGGGGGG
Source organism: Anarhynchus alexandrinus (assembly GCA_008711295.1). Lineage (NCBI taxonomy): Eukaryota > Metazoa > Chordata > Aves > Charadriiformes > Charadriidae > Anarhynchus > Anarhynchus alexandrinus. The sequence goes on from VUYV01000099.1 coordinate 955,888, forward strand.
GTGGCTGAGAGGGGACAGCTGAGAGGCGGCATCCCGGCTCCTCCTATGGAGCTACGAGGATTTAGTTTTATTTTCCTTGTAAATCTGTGCGTGCATCCCACCGGGGTCCCCTCCGCTGCAGGGATGGGCGGGACGCGCTCCCCCGGGGCGGCGGGGAATGAACGGGCGGCGGCGGCGGCAGCGGGGAGTAACCGGTAGGGAGGAGAGGAGAAAAATAAATCCCTGCTCGTTGTTTGAAAGCTTCCCGGCCTCTCCCGCCATGGAGGGAGGCTCAGCCTGGCGAGGCCGGTTGTGTTATCAGCAGAGGCCAAAGTGCGGCCGCCCGCGGGGACGGGGTGCGATGCCGCCGGGGCGCCGTGCCCAGAAATCCCGCTGAGCCACGGCGTTCCCCCAGTGCTCCCAGCAAACCGCCCCACCTGGGGTTGGACCGGACTTGCTGGGGGTCACAGTCCAGTTTGGGGGNCCAAAAATGACCTTGTCTGCTGTCAGCCGAGGGGCTCCCTGGTTTGTGCGCTTCCCTGTAGGATACCTTGGTGGTGCCAGAAGATCTGGCACCAAGTCCAGTTCAGTTTCTTGCTGGAGTGATGTCTCTAACCGTGCCAATTCCCACTGTAATTCGGCAGAGAACATTGCACCAGGCAGTTCCCCCGGGCCTGGCCAAGACCTGTCTGAACAAGGCTGCGCGAAAGTCTTTCTCTTAAACAGCAGGTGCTTGATGTCTGGCCAGGAAGGGAAGGCTTTTCAGAAAGCTTGGGTTTCTACTGGCCTTGCAGGTTTCCCGCCATGCCCACTGGTATCAGGGTAGGAGCAGGATTGCGGTCTTGCGGCAGATATTGCATTTGGCCACTGAACAGCAGATATTTTTTGGATGGGTTACAGTGGGCACCAAGGGGAGAGGAGGAGCCCACCAGCTGAGGTAGAGATGTGTCATTGCCTCTTCAACCTTTCCCTTAGAATCCTTCCGTGAACATGACCTCCATCCTCTCTCTGCCTTTGCTGGAGCTCTCCAAGAAACTCCGTGATGGCTCCCTCCCTCCGGAGCACGTCTTCTACGCCTATGTGGGCAAGGTGAGGAGCAAGGGTGGTGGGGCAGCGTCTCACCCATGCTGGGGCTGGCTCTCTTGGGAGAAGCCCAGCACAAGGTTCAAACGCTGCTGAGCTGTCACTGCTCGCTGGTTAGTGGTGGGCCCTTACGTGCTTTTCTGTGAGCAAGGAGGCAGCTGGGTACCTGGCTGCCGTGGCTCTTGGTTTGATTTGGAGCGAAGGGGAGGAGCAAGCTCAGCATCTGGAGAGCCCATACCTTCCTAGGGGAGCCCATACCTTCCCAGGGGCAGGTGTAGCTATGGGGAAGTTGCAGAGTGCTGCTGTTGTCTCCCTTCCATCTCCAAATGGGTTGGTAAACCTCAAAGACTGTGTCTGCTTTCATTCTCTGCTTTTGCCATAATGCCCCGATCACCTCCTGGGTTCCCACTTTGGGGTTATCATTTTAATGCCACCCCAGAAGCTCGATCAAGAACCTTTGGTATTCTGCTTAGGCTGAGTGCCTCTGTCCATCATGCACCAGCTGGTGCTGTGGCCCCCCTGTGTCCAGACAACATTTTGGAGTTTGGCATGAAAAATGTCTTGGAAAGGAACAGAAAGGGCTGCCCTCATACTGACTGCCCAGAGGGGGAGGTGGAAAACGGGGAAGAGGCAGGTGTCCTTCGCGAAAGAGAAGGCTGTGTCTCACCTGCGGGCTTTTCCTGCTTTCCTCAAGGCCCTCCAAATTGCCACAGAAACCAACTGCATCACGGAGTATCTGCAGGAAAGCGAGACCCAGCTCCGGAAAGCAAAGCTGCCGGAGAAGCTGGGTTTGCTCTACGGGGTACCTGTCAGCATCAAAGATTCCATCGACTGCCAGGTACTGCCAGCATGATACCAGGTGTATCCTGAGATCCCCTGTGGTTTGAAGTTTCGTGGCAGGGGGAGGTTTGACCTCAGCATCTGGCTGGACTTTGTCAGAGCCAACGTGGGACAACCTGCCTTGGCTGGTGACAGGGTTTGCTCCCCGTCTCCCATATGAGCCAGCAGAGAGCTGATCAGATTTACTACCAATACTCCATGCAATGTATGCATGATGAATGGGTTGTTGGAAGTTCATGCACATGCTTATATAGAGAGATAAAAATAGGAGGGCAGAGGGAATTGAGATCCTCCATATGGAAACCTCGTTGTCCTGTGTTCCCAGGGCCATGATTCCACGTTAGGGTTTATAAAAAACCTCAATAAACCCGCAGCAGAGGACAGCGTGGTGGTGCAGGTGCTCAGGAGACAGGGGGCAATTCCGTTTGTCAAAACCAACGTTCCCCAGTCCCTCATCAGGTAGGTGAGCGTTCCCTTCCCTCGGCGCGGCGGCAGTCCTCCCTCCCTCATCTCAAGGAAGGGTTTCCATCAAGTCTAATTCTCACTTCCCACTTCTTTTTAAATCACAACACCTGGTCCCCATCCTCGGTGTCTTTTAAGTTTTACTTAAAAAAGTAAATGCATTTACATTAAGGGTGAAAATTAACTCTAGTTCCAAATGAAATGAAGCAAAAGAGGGAGAGAAGAGGAGAGAAATCACTGCCATTCTTTCTTTTTAAATCGCTTTTCTTTTTTTATTTTTTTTTTTTTTCAAATTGACCCCTCAGAGGTGGTCCTGTTAACTATACAGTGCAAACACATACTCATGGAAGGCAGGAAAGGGGAAGCTAGTTTAGCTAATGACCTTAAATTATGCTGCCCCCAAAACCTCCAGCTGTATCTGGCAAGACCACTCTTGGTGCCATTGATACGGGGTGAGGTTAGGTGTGCTCTGCCGGACAGCCACCCCGCTAATGTCCCTGTGTCCTGCCAAGTGAACTCTGGCAAAGCTCCTCCATGGATGACCGTTGCGCAGCCATATGAAGTGCCTTCCTTAAGGTGACACGGCAATAACTGACCATGTTTAAAAAAAAGCCACACAAAGGGGTTGCCCCAGGGATTATCAGATTTTGCAGTGGTTCCTGGGGAAGTCTGATGTTCAAATGTCACTGCAGCTGGCGTTTGGCCTGTTCCCAAGCAGGGACTCAGCAATGTCACCCCCCCAAGGAGGGGGGGAGGCCTGGACCTGCTCCAAGCAGGCTGCTTTGGATGTCCTCTGGCCCTTGGGACTTGCCTGAACAGGGAGCCTTTCCAGGAGGTTTGATGTATTTGTGCTGCCAGAGGGTCTGTCTGCAGAAGGCTTGATGACACTGAAATTAGCTGGCAGTGAATCCAGGTCCTGGGACCACCATGAAAAGGCCGGTGGTCTGCATGGGAGCTTTGGGAAGCTCCTTCAGACTAAGTGATGTCAACGTAACAACTAGTGAATTACCTAACTACCTTCTGAAGTTCTTTTTGTAGTGACTGGGCTCCACAGCAGCAGATATCTGCATTCCTCTCATTTGCAATCTCTTTCTCTCTCTCTAGCTATGACTGCAAGAACTTAATCTTCGGTCAGACGTTCAACCCTCTGCTCTACACCAGAACCCCCGGAGGCTCCTCTGGTGGAGAAGGGGCACTTGTAGGAGGAGGTGGGTCCATCCTAGGCCTTGGGACAGATGTAGGAGGGAGCCTGCGTTTTCCCGCCGCCTTCTGTGGGATCTGTGCCCTCAAACCCACTGGGAACAGACTCAGGTACTGCGAGTAATGCAATGATGTCTCTGAGTGAGACACACCTGCCACCCTACCGACCGCTGTGCTGGGATGCTCCTTCTCCTGTGGGCAAGGGAAAACTTGGGATGAACTGAGAAGGGCTCAATTCTCCCTCTTGCCCAGATGTTTTCTGGGGCCTGGATGGAGGGAAGCATTGGTTGCCCCAGAACGGAGATGGGAAAACCTCTCCATCTGCATGCTAAGGGAGTGCTTGTTCCTGACTGAGAGGGCATAGATCATTCTAGGCTAGGTTGGGTCCCTCTTTGGCTTCCCCTTGGCCCTTCCTTCTGTCAGTCTCTGCATCTGCAAAGGGAGGGCAGTGTTTTCTTTGCCACTTGCCCCTTCTTAAAGCCTTTCCCTTCTGTGAAAACTACTCAGCTGCTGTATTTTGTGTGTCTCTTTTCTTCACAGTAAAAAAGGAATCATTTCTGGTGTCCTTGGGCAGAAGGCAGGTAGGAATTGACGGTTGTCCCCCAGGGAAGGGCAGTAGGGCAGGGGTGAGAAGGACCCTCAGCTGGTTATGGGAGACCTTCTCCAGCACGTTCAGAGAGAGAACCCGGTTCCCTTTTGGGGACACTTTCAGAGAGCCACCCCCATACTGTGATTCCCGAGAAACTGGAATGTGCATGAGCCAAGAGGAGCAGTTTGTGTAACACATGAACTTCAACACACCCTGTAACCCCCAGGTTGCCGCGTTGTCTGCCGCTGCTTCTTGGGAGGTGCAATTAGCAGTCAAAGGGAGTGTCTTGTGTTGTCCTTGTGTCATGATCAACAAAGCTTTTTGTTTAATTTTGTAAATCATGAAATGGAGATGTCAAGGCACATATTGGTGGATAACAACTCTGGGTCCATAACGATGGGCCTGCTGGTGGGAACACACCTGTAGGCATCCCCAGCCCAATTCTCAAAGAGGAACTGTTGCCAGCACTAGATTACGGCAAAACCATGCCAAGAGGTCCCGCTTTTGCAGGACATGCCCTTGAACGACCCCAAGCCATGAAAGCTTTCTTCTGGTCTCTTCCAGTGGTCGCAGCAGTGGGGCCGATGGCAAAAGAGGTGGAGAGCCTGGCACTGTGCATGCGGGCGCTCCTGTGCGAGGACATGTTCAACCTGGACAGCACAGTGCCGCCCCTTCCCTTCAATGAAGAGGTAAAGGACCTCAAAGGGGGCAAAGCTCTCTCAGAAGAGCTGCCATCACTCAGGATGAAAATGTCAGTGGTTCATGGAGACCCTCCAGGACCTGTTCCAACCTGCCACATGCTGTGGGTGGGCAAGTGGGCGAGAAGTGCTGCTTTCCAGACTCGCCCTGCGGCTATGGGTGTAGTTGGCTCCTGACACCACTGACATCCTTCCAAGCTGATGTTCTCTGTTGCTTTGCAGGTATATTCCAGCACACAGCCCCTCCGCATAGGCTACTATGAAACCGATTTCTTCACCATGCCAAGCCCTGCTATGAGACGCGCCGTTCGGGAGACAAAGCAGCTGTTGGAGGATGCTGGCCACACGGTAGGATGTTGCACAAACCCAACAGTTATGCTGCATCTATTCTTCCTTCCTACCATGTCTTTGGGACCCGTGTGTGAACATCAAGCAAATTTGGCAGGGAAGGAGGGCCTGGATTCCAGCCAGCTTCCCACAGCTTTGATGAAAGTAGATAGCAGCTTCTGGAAAAGAGAAATTCTTTATATTGCAACTTGATTTCTCCTCTCAGCAGGATCTCGGTGCTCTTTAGGTGCTGGAGAACACTAAAGGGAGCCCACTCTGATCCATAGCACTTGCTAGGGAGTAGGCACACTGTTGTGTGACTTGTCTGTAGTGTGGGTACATTTACTCACACCCTGGCTGAGATCCACATTGCGTTAGGAGCTGTACCATCCAGGTCCTGAGGCAGTACCTGCAGGGAGCTTACAGTCCTGGTGGCGTATGATTACTGTCAGCTCAGCTCAACATGTTTCCTGAGCCTGATGGACCACCTCTCTTCAGTGGCTGTGATGAGCTGTTGCCCCAGTAGTTGTTTAGTCTATTCTTAAGCCAGTTTCACCTCTTCTGCATCATATCCTTTCGCAAGCAGTTCCGCAGATCTACTGGATGTTGCATGGAAAGCCACCTCCTGGTTTTGTATCTGGAAACAAGGACCTAAGGAGAAAATAAAAGAGCAGTTGCAGGTGGCAGATCTTTTATAGCCAAGTAGTCCCATATTGACCCAGACCCATTTCTAGGGTCTCAGGTTTCAGAGGCTGTCTCCTTCCTCCTCTCTGCCATTTCAGCAAGTCATCTCCTGTGCATGAGGCATGGTCGTGGCTACACACGCAAGGATCAGGAGTGAAGTGGGGAGCACAGACTCATGCTCTGTAACCCACTGCCAGCTTTGGAGGGACCTTTGTGCATTGGAGCTTCTTGGACATCAGGGGGCCAAGTCCATCCTGTATCTTTTGACCCATCAGTTGTTGCTCAACAGTGGGAAAGGGAAAACGGTGTTTTCAGGGAAGGATGGATAGAAGGGGAAGGACCTGGTGGCCTCGGATGCTGGAGGCTTTCCTGAGGGCTTGTCAGGAAAAGCTCAGCCCAGCTTGGCCCTTTGCAAGCCCTCAATGGCTTCTCCCACACAGCTTACTTGTGCCACTGACTCCTCTTCCATTGTCCTTCCAGCTGGTGCCCTTTGAACTCACAAATGTGGACTACATGATCTTTAACTTCTGCGTCAGGGGATTGTTTGCAGATGGGGGCGCCTCCTTTCTCAAGAAATTGTAAGTATAGCCTGGAACGGTTTGGTGTGATCGATCCCTTTCTATGAAAGTCCTCCGCAGGGTCTGGCTAGTGTCCAGATCCAGGTGGCAGATCTCCTGGATGTAGACAGTGGCTGATATGCATTGGGATTTACTGGGGAGCTTACCGTCAAGCGATTCAGCCGAACCTTGTATCTCTCTGGGATTGTTACCAACCTTGACAGATGAAAGGAAACTGGGTGCTGATATCCTATAAATAGTGTGGGAATCAGAGGAGCCCAGAGGAATGGAGCAAACCTCTTTTTGTCGCTTAGATATGCTGTTCAGAGGGGTTGGCCTTGTGAAAACTGATCTACTGTGACTGTTTCCTAACACTGCTGAGCTAAACACCCTTTTCTCTTTCAGCAAAGGGGAGCTGGAGAAAAGTAGTATGGGGCTGTTCTTCTGGTTGGCGAAGTCACCAAGCTGGCTAAAAACTCTCCTCTCCTGGATTGCCAAACCCTTTGTAAGGTCCATTTCTTTCTAGCATAGGTGGAGTTAAGCAATAGGTGGTAAATGACTTGTCTCCCATTGCAGTAAGGCTTTATCATAGAGAAGTGTCTAGGCGTTGCTTCCTGGCTGTGTTTAGACACATCTCCAAACTGGAGTGACACTATTTCTGTTCCTCCTCTCCCCACTTTGGGGAAGATCCCCAAGCCCTGCCCGAACACTGAGTCAACAGCTTGTGACAGAGCTGTCTCAGAGGACAGGCCTGGGATTAACGTAAATTTTTTATTTTTTTTTTTTTACTTTCTCCTTCTCAGATGCCTCGGTTTTCACGTATCATAAGAAGTATGAGAGCAAAGTGAGTAAATCTGAGCCCGAGCAAATGCGTGAAGATTTGGGTTTCTCTTTTGGAGAGCAGCAGTGCTTGCCACGTTAGGGATGCTGCCCCAGCTGCATGCCTCTGAGAAAGGAAAGGCAGCAAACACAAGGGTGGGGGCAAACTGAGAGCAGTTCACATCAACACCGTAACCCTGCAGGGTTTGACAAACTTCTGGTACTGAGGATGGGAATGAGGGCAGGGGCGCACAGCGTCTTGCTTAGGAACTGGATGAAGCTCGTGGGAATGAAATACCGCGACGGCTTCAGCACTGGTTAATGCATCCGTCGTGCCACGAGGTAGGGACCCCATAAGACAGAAGGAAGGTAAATGCAGAGGGAAGGAGGCTTGCTCTTCCTCGCTGCGATGTCAATGTTGGGCAGATAGTTAGAAAGGACTCAAGTCCCATAGCAAAGAGAGTGTATTTTGTGCTGTGCTTCCAAGGCAGTACGTCTGTCCCCACATCAAAGCATCAGTCCACCTCGCACAGCCTGGCCTTTGAGAAGTGATGTGCCCGGGCTTCCACCTCCTCAGCACAGCGGCAGTAACAGGGCCGGACACTGGTGCAGTGCTGCTTTGGCCTGACAAATCTGCCTTTAGTCTTCAGCCCTCCATCATGGGCAGAAGCAGAAATAAGGCCCCCAGCCCTTCCGAGGAAAGCCAAAGTCCTCTCTTCCCTTGGCTGCAGCTCCAGGAGCAGAGCTAACCTGTGCCCATCTGCTTTTTGATGCTCTTCTCTGCCCCTAAAGCTGCTCTTTGCAGCACCTCTTGATGCCTTTTGTTGGTTTTCTTTCCTTTTTCAGCACGGTGGATGAACTCTGGAGTCTTCATTGTGAAATTGAGGTAAAGTATTACAATTTGGGGTTAGATAGTTTTTGTTGTATTTCTCTTTGGGAAGAAGCAGATTCAGTACCCACCAAGATTAGGAGATAATCAGGTCACTGGTGATGTGAGGCAGGAACATAGGTCGCTCCTCACTTGGATGGGTAAATTCTCAGCACATTTAAAGATTAGGATGACACGTACACACATTCATGATCCCAAATCAGACCTGAATTTTTTACTCCTACACTTGGAAACATAGACCAGCAGCTGCAGCAGATTTGCCTTTATTTCCATTCTAGTTTCCTCCAGACCTATGCCCGTGTCCCCCTGCACTCAGTCCTTCTCCTCCTCCAGTTTTAGCAGGGGGAAGGGTGCTTTGTACACTGGGAAGGCTGTTGACCAAGTGGCAAAGTGTTGCTGGATTTTAGCAGGATCGGGCCTGATGGCTGCTTCTGGGGAAGGGCTGAGAGCCCAGCTGGGCACCCAAGGAGACATGGGTTGCCATGGGACAGTGCATCCACCCGACTGACCACCAGTGTGTTTCCTGCTCAGGAGTTTTGCTACCAGTTCATCGCCCAGTGGAAAAAGCTGAATCTGGACGTCATGCTTTGTCCCATGCTGGGCCCAGCTCTCCGCATCGGCTACCCTGGGAAGCTCTCAGGTAGGACTGCCGATGGGGGACCTTTCCCTCCAGTGTGCCCCTGCTGCAGCACTCCACCAGTATCAATGGGGAGCGTTCCTCCTCCTCCCCTCACGTCCCCAAGGCACTGGTCAGTGGTGGGAAGAGCTGGGCTCTTGGGGCAGCTGCAGCCCCAGCCTGTGGGGTACACCCAGGACAACCCCCCTGGAGCACGTGGGAGCCAAGGGGCAGGTCTCCATCCAGCAGAACCTTGGGTTGCCAGTGCAAGCGTCCCGTTAGCTGGAAGCTCGCATACATGGAGGGGGGGTGAAGGCTTTCCCTGTGGTGGTCTGGCGCTGCGAGCTCCCCCTCTCCCCCAGTGGCAGTCAGCTACACCATGCTCTACAATGCCTTGGACTTCCCCGCCGGCGTGGTCCCTGTCACGACGGTGACTGACGAGGACGAGGAGGAGCTGAAGGCCTACAAGGGGTATTTTCGGGACTGGTGGGACCGGACCCTGGCAAAGGTGAGTGGCGCCAGGTTCCCCCAGGGCACGAGCATCCCCATCGCTTCCCCTGGACATCCCCCTGCCCTCTCCCCCTCTGTTTGTGCCACAGGCTTTTCGCGGCAGCGTGGGGCTGCCCGTGGCCGTGCAGTGCGTGGCTTTGCCGTGGCATGAGGAGCTGTGCCTCCGGTTCATGAAGGAGGTGGAGACGCTCATCCAGAAGAAAAACAGGCTCGTCTGAGTCCTGCGCGCTCGCCCGGAGCAGGATCCCGGCTAACGTCAGCGCAAGGTCGTCCTTTGATCTGATGCGCCCGCAGGACTCGTGTTGCCCTCCGCGAGGACGTGGTGACGGCTGGGCTGGCTGCTGGCTTTGGGGCACAAGGGGAAAGCGGGGTGAGCTCCGCAGTGGTGGTGGAGCACTTCCAATCATTGTCCTAATACAGTATTTTTTTGTTATTGGAAAGTCTGTTATTTCAAGTCTGTGTTTGAGGGGGGGATGTTGGGGTGGATTTTAATAACCCTTTCAACACTCCCCAGGGAGGTGCAAGAACATGATCTTTCTCTTAAAAATGGGGAAACTGAGGCACGGGGACTGGTTTTGTCTGAGATGTTCAGACTCCTGCTTGGAGTGCTGTAGGAAAAGGGATTTTCCCCTCCGTTCTCGGACAGAATCTGGTGTTTTCCCTGCAGCAGACCAGTAACCTGAGGTCAAAGCTGAGCCTGCCAGCAGGCTTGGGCAAGCGGGGAGGAGGGAGCTGGCCCGCTTCCCGCAGCGCAGGGCTGCTGGCACCCCGCGCGCCACGGAGGGGAGACCGGCAGCGATCAGTAACTCCCGTCTCCTTCAGACGCCTACTCCTGCCCTCCCCACACCAGAGGTATGAAGTGCTTCAGCTCACAGTATGGCATGAGTAAAGCAGCCTGCCCGGGTCGGACAGACAGCCGGACAGCCTGCCCGGGTCGGACGGACGGACTGACAGCCTGCCCTGCTCACCCTCTCCTCCCGTTTGGCGGAGGCGGCCATACCAGGTTTTCCAGCGGGGTTTTCCAGCCGCTGACAGCGCTGGCTGCTGCTCCCAACAGGTTTCCAAAGGTGCTCCAGAAAAGGGGTATCACAACGCAAAAGCCTTTTCCCAATGCAGCAAGGTCACAAGTGGATTGTTACAAAGCTCTGGCAGGACTTATGCTCGGCTTTTTTTTTTTTTTTAAGGTGGTATTGTTTTTTTAACTAGAGTCATGCTAAAGCATGGGGTCTTTTCAAGGAGCGGGCAGAGAGGTTTATCCCAGCCTGGGAGAAAGCAGCCCCCAGGACCGTGGTTCTTTATCAGCAGGCTTTGAATAAAAGGAGAGAGGGAGGGAGCCCCAGGCTCGCCAGGACTGAATGCTATGTAAAGCCAAGCCCCAGAAGAGCTTGGGTGGGGTTTTCCACCAGCTGCAGGTCCCCCCTGCCCACACACAAAATGCTGGATGGGGTTTATCCATTTGCATTTGAAAGTTCAAGCCTGGAGGATCTTGTCCCGGGAGAGGCAATGCCACCTGCGCCCGTGCTCCCGGGGAGCCAAGCACTGCACCCCTCTCTTAGTTTAACCACTCTCTCCCTGGCACGGAGATGGGCAGGGTGCAGGAGTCCAAATGACAGAGACACCACTGGACCTGAACCAGTAAATGCTCCTCACTGGAAGCCCTGAGCAAAGACGTCCCACAAACTGTGCCCTCTGCCACGGGACAATGCACCAGACAGGGCCAAAGCTGTTGTGTGGCTTTTGGACTTGGGGTTGCCAAGAAGGTCCAGCTTCAGGCTGGTCCCAGCCCAGCCTGGACAGAGGGAGGTCGGTGTGAATGGCAGCACTGAAGCTTAAGGCTGGGATGGGGCAATGAAGACCAGATCCCCACAGGCAGTGGGGAGAGGTTGTTGACATCCACATTGATATGTTTGGCTCTTTTTGTTCTCTGTCCTGGCCAAACAGGATCCTTCTCACCTTTCCAGTCAGCAACCAATTTCTCTATGAGGTCTTGCTTCTTCCCTGAGCTCCCTCCCTGCTGCCACAGGAATAATCCCATGGGATGTGTCTGTAACGGGCAAGGTAACATGATAGCAGTACAATCACTGGCTTTCAAGCCCAAAGAGGACCTCTCCATCCAAGAGCTATGGTTACCCTGGATGAAGCCTCCTTACAAGCTCTGCTACTCTACTTGGAGAAGAGCCAGCAGCTCTCCAGATATAGTAATGTTGCCTTGCATCTTGGCAATGAATCTTCAGAGACGTCTCCTGTTTCTTCCCCATGGGCTTTCAGACCTTCTAGGTTTGAGAGAAGCTTCACTTTTTTTCAGCCCCTCCTTTCTGTACTCTTGGGGACAGTCCCATGGGTGGGCAGCTCCTCTGGCCGGTAAGGCTGCATAGTCCAGTTCCTTTGCCTTGTGCTGGCTGGAAGATGGCTTACAAATTGGAGAGCAGATAGGATACTGGGTCCATCAGAGAGGATTTCCCAAAGTGTTCACTCCCTGATCTGCATTGCCAAAATACTTTTCAAAGGGACTTGGCTTGAAGATGACACACAGCAGTCATACTCCTTGAAGGCATCTTCAGATAGCTCCTTCCACACTGCCTTTCCGGAGTCACTGTGTCCTCTCTCACCTTCGTACTCTTGGTTCTCATCTCCAATAGGTGCAATTGGTCCCTCATCTCCAATAGGTGCAATTTCACCCCCTGCACCAGGATCCCCAGCGCAAGCAGAGCTGTGTCATCCCAGGCTCTGAGGGCTGCACATGCTGGTGTCCAGGGGACAGAGACAATGGCTGAACACCTCTAGTTAATGGGCTTAACTGTTAATTAATTATTAGACATGGGTATAGTGGGGATAGCCCAGACATGGGCTTTGCAGACGTTCAACTCCATTTATCAGCTCTGTCTGCTCTGTGTAGTCAGAAACAGCAGCAGGCAGTGGCCTGGGGAGACGCAGCCTTGGGGGGCAACCACCCTCCCCCAAACCCAGTATGAGCTGAGAGCACTGCTTTGCAGCCCAACCCACAATGTTTCTCCAGCAGGCAGACCCTTTCAAAGTCCATGGTCTAAAAATTCCATTCCTGGACTTTGTTAATGCAACTCTGCCTCAGAGCTGATCTTGCACAGCAGGTGATCACATAGTCTGCGTTCATCAGCCCTCCTTAGGAGAAGGTGGGAGACCAGTCTGTAACTGGACCAGAATAGGAAGGACTGGGAGAGAAATCATGACCCAAGAGCGACTGTGGCAGGTCCTAGATCCATCCTGGGCTGACCCTCGCGCCCTCTCGGCTCTGCTCTGCGGTTCAGCTGCAGCCGTTGTGCTACTGAAATGGCTGGGACGTAGGCAGATCCAGCAGAAGATGGAGGAGGCAAGGAGGACACGGGATCTGGCCCTGGAGCGAATGGAGAAGGCAGCTCGCAGGTTTAAACAAGAGGTAATTTGGGAGGAAGTGTGTGTGGGAGGGATTGTATTTTGGGTAACCAAAGAAAGGGGGAAGTCCTGATCAACCTTTCTTCGAATGGTGGTTAGCACATGTGCAGGTTTTGGATCATCACTAATTTTTTTGAGGGTCACCACCCTCTGTTGTCACAAAAAAAACCCAACACCAAACCACCCCACTGTAAAGGCAGCATAAAAGAAGTATTTCTTAATACAGACTTGAGGATGAATGGTGGGACCATCTGGTGGTTTGGGACCTACTGAATGAGAGAACCACCTCAGACCTCCCTATGCAATTTTCTCTTCATCCGTCCCTACTGCCAAGCCTTTCTGCTCCTGTCCTCCTCACCTCTGCCCCGCACAGGGACCGCTCTGCCCCATTATCCTCAAAGTACAGGGGGGCCTTCATATCCCTCCACCATCTACACATTGGTGACCAAAAGCTATTTCTTCCTGCCCACACCCAGTTAAAGGAGCACCTGGATTTTAGGAGGTCAGGTCCTTGGATTTGGGATTTGTCTTAAACCCTGAATAAATACCCGTTGCTATTCTTTTCTTAGGGGGGAGGTTGCAAACAGCCCACGCACTTTTTTTTCCCCTGTGTTAATGATAAATTTTGTAAAACTTTAGCTGGCTGGACTGCTATTCAACACGTTGTCTATGGGTTAGAAGGGTGTGAAGGCCTTCAGGAGAGTAAACAGAGACAGGTCAAACCTCTCTTACGTGTTCATGCAACTCTCCAGTCAAGAAGCATTTTTCTGCCTGTTTTGGTTCTGGCTTTACGAACCAAGACTCAGCAAATTCCCCGTCAGCAAATTCCCCGCTCCACTACACGCAGTGCTATGTGGGAGGTCTGCATTTCTACAGGGAATGTCTCCTAACATTCTCCATTCAAGGTCATTGCTGGGCAGATATTAGAATTGGGTACTTGCAGCCTCAACATCAGCCTTTTCTGTCATTTTCTTCCCCCCCTACTCAATTTCCTACCCTTTGCAGAACCCAGGCACCCAGACCGCACACATCCTTTCGCTGACGATGGTGGAGCTGGCAGAGAAGCTAAAAGAGGGGTCCCTGTCCCCCGAGAGTGTCCTCTACTCCTACATGGGCAAAGTGAGTGATACCTCCAGCATGGGAGAGATGCTTTTGGGGGTCTTCTGCAGTGGGGGGTTTTCAAACTAAAAAACAGCCCTTTGCTGAGAGAACTAACAGTGCTGAGGATCACAATTTGTCAATCCTGTGGTGGCTGACGGGTGGGTTATGGGCGAATGGACATAAGGAAACAGGACAGAGATCCGGGGCAGAAAATTATCTCAGCAAGAAATGTCTAAAGTTTATAGGTAAGGCATGAATAACGAATGCTGGAGGTTTGAGAAAATTGAATTTTCAGCTTGCAAACTCAATTTAAATGCTGTTTCCCTGCTTCTGTCCATTCATCTGTCTTGCTGCTCTTCACCTGACCTCTCCGGACAGGCTTTGGAGGTGACTCGGGAGGTGAACTGTGTGGTAGACTTCATTCATGGCTGTGAGGATCAGCTCCAGAAACTGAAGAAGCAGAAGGAGAAGGGGCTGCTCTACGGCATTCCCGTCAGCATCAAGGACCACATTAACTGCAAGGTACATCCCTAATTCCCCTGCCTCTTGGCTTGGGGCTGGGAACAGATCAGGATGCCCAATCTTCTGCTCCTCTGCCCCCATACAAGGGATCCAGCTTGTTCCTTTTCAGCTTATCAGGATTGGCCAAGAGTTCCCTCAAACAAGGATGTTTTGGACCAAATATTAGTGGGACCAGCAAACCTGCCTTTCTTCCCATGGAAAATTTTGTTTTCTGCAGAAATGTCTAACCTGCTCTGATTTGGTTTTCCCTCGAGTAGTCAGATACTGCTCTGCCTGTGAGAAAAGTTAGGTGGGAACTTTGTCACAGGAGGCATCAGGACTTAACGTCTGTTATTGTCACAGCTCCGAACAGCTTCTTTCCTGGTACCTAAAGGGCTTTGCTTCCCATCCCCAAGGGCCACGTCTCCTCTGGAGGGATGGTGAAGTTTCTGGGCCAAGTGAAGGAAGAAGACAGCGTCGTTGTCCAGGTTCTAAAGAGCCAGGGGGCAATCCCCTTCGTGAAAACCAACATCCCACAGACGATGATAAAGTAATTGTGTGTTTGCCTTCATGACAATGCTGTCAAACGTGACTCTTGCTTTCTGAGAGAGGGTGGGCCTGCATGCACAAGCTCCCACCCTTGTCCAAGCTAATCACGCATGTTGAGTTAATTGCCTCCTTATTTCAATCTGAAATTATTTCTCTTATATTTGATGCCTCTTTCTTCTTAAATTCAGCTGTCCCAACAAATCTATTTCATGCTGGTTCTACCTGCTGGGACTAATTCCACACTTATCCCTGGGTGGATGCTCTGTGCCCTGTATCTATGGTTTGCAGAGACAGAAGTACCTCACTCACCTGCTGATCTTCCTCTCCCCAGCTATGACTGCAGCAACCTCATCTTTGGCCAGACGCTGAACCCTCTCAACCATCAGAAGAGCCCCGGGGGCTCCTCGGGAGGGGAGGGAGCTCTGATAGCAGGAGGAGGCTCCATCCTGGGCATCGGGTCGGATGTAGCTGGCAGCATTCGCCTGCCGTCCAGCTTCTGTGGGTTGTGTGGGCTCAAACCCACAGGCAACAGGATCAGGTACATCCCAACACGTGTCCTCTTCTTCCACCCACTGTGGAGACTGCAAAGTGTCCTCAACAGTGCATCAAACTTTGCAATAGTGTCCGTGGTTTCCTCCACGTTTAAGTTAGCCCCTTAACATAACTCTTTCCTTGTGTGAGCTAAGGCTAAGGACTCTATTAATGATGTGTCATCTCCATCTGTTAATACAGCAAAGACTTATTCAGTTTTTAATAGCCCTGGCCAGGAAGCTGAAAGCAAATACTAGAGTCATCTCCTTTTCCGATGTTTTCCAGCCTTGCCTTGCTTAAGAGTTTTTTGTTTATCAGAGGCGGTTTGCTCATAGATGATGAATTGGGTGGACCAGGGAAAGGAGACGATAAGAACAGCCTCTAATCCCTAGCAGCTTGCAGCCCATGGAAGTCTTCCTAGCCTAGAAAGTGTCAAGTCTTTGCAGGACCTTTTGCCCTCCTAGATGTTGACTGGGGGCAAATGGAGAGGCTGCAGCACAGCATGGTGACCTGCCTTACAGCAAGAGCTGCTACTGATCTGCTTCTCCCATTGTGTTCCTAGCAAACTGGGTGTGGTTTCTTCTATCACAGGAATGAAATCAGGTAAGACCACCCATATGACGTGTTACTACTGTCAAACCTTTGCTTCTTACACCTCCTCCTACTGCTGACATGCCAGCAAATGTGCTTGCTCAGTTGTGTGTCTCATGACCAGGCAAAAGCAGTGATCTATTAGACCAGGGCCTGCCTTGTGCTCTTACCTTTTTGCACCATTTACTCTGTTCTGGATGGTGGTAGGCGTTAGCTGAATCGGAGCAGAACTGAAGCAACACCCATTCAGGCAATGCAATGCATAGCAGTAAGAAATGTGAGAAGTGCATCCCAGGGTCCTGGGATATTTCACTGGAGACACTTCCAGGAGACTCTGCTGGCTTCAACTGCTGCCAGGCGGTATTGCTGTTGGCAGGAGGGCTGCTGTCCTTGCTTCTCTTGAGCAGGTCTTGTGCCTGCAGAAGCCTGGCCCAGAAGGGTCCAGTAGGTTGCCTCTGCTCTGAAACTTACAGATTGTCCCTGCTGGACCTCCTTACTCCTTGCACATTACACTCGTTCCATATTCCTCTTCCCTGGCCTGACCGAAACTCTTCCATGCTGGGCCCCTACCAGTAACTATGAGACAGCACCAGCCCATCTGCCTGCAGTGATAGGACCTTTGTGCTTGCAGTGGCGGGGATGCTGGGGCCCATGGCGAGAGATGTGGACAGCCTGGCCCTCTGCATGAAGGCGCTGCTCTGTGAGGAGATGTTCCGGCTGGACCCCACCTTGCCCCCACTCCCCTTTGATGAGCAGGTAAGGCTCAGAGGCAATGCCATGCCTCCATTTGCCCAGCAACAAAGTGAGATCTTGGGAGATTCCTGTCTGGTTTCACATGTCGAGATAGTGAAAGACCCAGGGAAGCAAGTGTCCCTCTGAACAAAGGACGTGCAGCATGAGCAACCACAAGAAGCAGCCACACAGCAGGGGTGGTAGGCCCCTGTTGACTTGCCCTGATGAGACCTGCCAGGTGCTGACCACTTCACTTCCCAGCAATGTCCAGAACAAGCTTGTTGGCTCCATCCTGGCCCAATCCCTAAAGGAACTGATTTCTCCTGATCAGAGGAATTCACCCCTCGCACCTTTAATTAGAGAGCCTGACTTAGCAGTCACTGACCTAAGAAATCATTGCCCTTTGCCATTAGGTCTCTGCTTCTACTATCTGGTTGTGTCTTTCTGGCTCAGGTCCTAGGATCCCAGGATCTTTCCGTTGTCCCTGACACCCAGACAATACAGACCAGTCGCTTACCCTAGAGGGACAGGCCCTTGAACTCTGTCAGTAGCCAGGCATCCCAGGCATGTGGTCCATACAGGTGCTATCACACCTGCTATCTCAAAGCTGGGACATGTTCACATGGAAGGAGGTGATGTCAGAAAGACCATACCAAGGACCACTGCTGAGACCTACGTTCTGGACACTGCTTTCCACCAGCTCTACTGTGACCATCATTCCTCCAATGCAGAACACCCTAGTTGCTGCCTCTCTGAGCCCTGGGAATGGTCCAATCTTGCACATCTCATGTGTGCAAGTGATGTCCTCTTCTCACAGGTTTATACCAGTTCAAAGCCACTTCGGATTGGGTATTATGAAGGAGACGGCTACTTCCAGCCCTCACCCAGCATGAAACGGGCTGTCCAGCAGACAAGAAAGCTCCTCCAGGATGCAGGGCATACGGTGGGTTTTCATGCCTGTGGTTGCCTGGAGCTGTTATCCTGCTCCTTACAGAGTTTGGACAAGTCACTTCCCATCTCCGCTTTTGCTGCCCATAAAACAGGGACCGTCTTTCCTTGTTGTAAGGATCCCGAAGACGAAGGCACGTGCAATAGTTTGTTTCCCAAACCGAAGCAATCTTGCTCTTAGCTTCCCAGACAGGAGAATCACCTTTAGATATCTCCAAGTCACCCTTTTCTACAGCACTGTTTTTTCCATCATGTTTGGTGTTCCCATAAATATCAAACTCATAACAATTTCCACAATCCCTCAGCTGTTAAATACAGTTTACAGATTTCTTCGTGGGTAAGTGGGAAGGAGGTTGGAGCATTTGACCCCCCAGATCTAGCCTAAATTATTCTGAGGTTCCATCAAGGGGAATTTCTATATGGGAGCTGTTCCAATGATGCAAATTAATTAAAAATACTCAGTGTTTTGAAGCCTCTAAAAATTCTTCTCTGATGTGTGGAGGAGTGGAGCATTTGCTAGGACACACTATGTGTTAATGCCTTGAAGACAGGAAAGGACAGTGGGCAGATGCTGCTAACCCAGGTCCTTTTGAAAATGGGGTCTTGCTGTCCTACAGCAACAAGGAGGGCCTAAGCTTCCCACCACTTCCCGCTCACCTCATCAGTGAGGCAGGGAAGTTCACAGAGGGCTCTGTGAATCATTCATCTTTGTTGCCTCTTAAATGGGATGGTTTTCTTGCAGCTTGTTCCCTTTGCACCGCCCAAGATTGACTATATGGTAGACGAGCTGTTCACCAGAGGGATTTTCTCAGATGGTGCTGCTCACATGGTGGACTGCTTGTGAGTAAAACCCCCATTTCACTGTGGGCCATGAGACCTGACACTGTATAGCCAGTGGTTGCATCCAGAGTGTTTATATTCTTGAGGGTGCAAACTGAATAATGAGCAGCAGAGGAGCAATTTCTGGAGGGATGAATTTAGCATGAGCAGCAGCTAGTTCGCAAGAGCAGTTCGCACACATGGATGATGCAGTAGGGTAATAAGATAGCACGTGTCAGCCGTGCTGTGGCAACTGGTTTTATGTGTGTGATTAGTCCATGGCACATGGGAAACATCACGCATTATAGAACTTCCTACGGAGGTGTGGTGGGCTAGCGCTGGCTAGCAGCCAAACACCCACCCAGCCGCTCGCTCACTTCAAGGTGAAACATGCCCAGAGGCGTACGTGGCCCCACTGCTGCAAAGCACTCTAAAGCCTTTACAGCACTGACAACATAGTCAGTGAAGTATTTATTTCTGTATAACGTTTACACCTGAGCATCTAAACCCCACACGAGCATTTCTTGTTCGGTGTTTTGGTCTGAAACAGGCAGATTTTGTCTTCTTGCAATTCCCCTCTAAGACAAACCCTGCTTTGGAAGCAGCATGGCTCTTGCTGTAGCCTGAGCACGGATGGCTTGTCCTGACTTCTCCTTCACTCTCTGCCCTTCCAGCAAAGGAGACATTGTGGATCCCAACCTGAAATCCCAGTACAATACTTATAGGCTTCCTGCTCTGGTGAAAACGATCTTGGCTATCATTCTGAAACCCATAGTAAGTGTGCGGACATTTCAGCTGTGTTAGAGGAAATCTGCAAGGTGGGAAAGTTTCCACGTGGAGGGGGGGTAGGCTGCTCCCCTCTGGGAGTGCTTTGCTGCTTCATGTTAATTGCCTGATGGGATTAATAGTGAAATACTCTTAAATATACTTAGTTCCTAAATCCAGGCTGAACTTTTCAAATGGGTCTGACAGCCTTTTGGGGGAGTTTTGCATGGGGAGGTCAAAATATGATCCATTCTCAGGAACCCGTAAGCCATACAGCTCATCCAGCTATGGGCTCCAAGAGAATGGATATCACTAGCAAGGATCTAAACAGCATCCCCATATCCAGAAGATGCTCTCCACATCTAGCAGTGTTGTCTAGAGCTTTATTGGCGTGGGGGTTTGTGATTAAATGTATAAATTTATGTGGGAGTAAAACCACTTCATTGGAAACTGTACCTGTTCTTCAGAGCCACTTCTGCTAGGACAAGAAATGAGCCCAAAATGCAGTGTAGCCAGCTGTTTCAGCTGCATTGATGTTGACTAATCCCAAGTTTTTCTCTTCCCTCCGAAAGTACCCACGAATCGCTCGGGACCTCAGCGCTCTCTGTGGAGTGGGGTAAGACGCACTGAAGTAGCTCTAGGGAAAGGGGATGCACATGGATGCATCCAGCAGTTCATGCAGGTAGATGCCAGCTCGCTGTGCAAAGCCCTGTCACGGGGCTGTGCAGCACAGGCTGAGCCAGGTGAATATGTGCTGCCTCGACACCACCTGGGCTTAGCACAGTGTTATCCAGGGCTATGCAGCCAGAGATTATTTTAAGAGCTCAAGGATCCTCGTCATGGCAGGGCTAGGATGTCTCCATGGAGATCAGCACAGAGAGATACAGGCTGCTTTCCCCATCAGGTGGATTCTGGTACCCACAGCATCACGTGCAAAGTTAATGCAGACGTGTCTGCACGTGGGTGCAGTGTGGTGTGAAGTACCTGTCCCTCCAAGAGAGGAAGAGACACACCAAACTGGGAGCAAGTGAATTTGGAAGACTTCCATGATCTTTGTCTAGGTGCCAGAGCGCCTAGACGTGGTGGCATGCTTTTAACACAAGCTCTTTTGATGTACCTGTAAGCATGTGTGAACCCAGTGGAATCGTCTGGGTGAGCCTACAGCTTGTTCCCAGAGGGATCAGGAGGTCTCCATAACAATGGGTTGTCTGTGCATTCTGGTCATTGTTTTCTGTTGTCACAGTCCCAAAGCTGATTAATTCTGCCACTTTTCCAGGTCTGCCAAAAACCTCTGGGATCAGCATGGAGCAGTGGAGGTAATGTGATTTTTTTTTTTTTCTTTTTCCTTACTAAATACAGCGAGAGATCCCTAAAGTTTCTAAGCAATTAGTTTGAGCTCTGTGATGGATTCGGAGTTGGAAGTGGATGATGTGGAAATAAAGCAGCTGGGCTTTTCTTTGAAAGTGAAGCTTTGCAAGAAGGTATAAGAGCTCAAGGCTCTAACATTCATGTGGAGGTCTTTACTTACTGGAGGATGGGGAAGAAAGATTATCCTTTGCCCCACATTTTCTAAGCAGAAATAGTATAAGAATAGCCGCGAAAGATGAGGCTTCATTTTTTCTTTCTGTCTCTTGGTGCAAATCCTTAATTTCAGACATTAGGTGCTATTTTCAAGAGCTAAAACCATGCTTGAACTACCAAGCAGAGACCTTAGAAGTCAAAAATTGTGGTTGTGAATTCTTTGGCTTAGGTGGATTTCATATGAACTCATTTGGGATAGGAAACATAGGACAGGAAGCATTATCCTGGACAACTCAGTCTAGTGCTGCCCACAAACTGGTCAGGTTCCTTTTTAAAATCAGTTTTATGCTTGCATTAGTTTTTATTGGCCGGCTCCTCTCCTCTGCACTCTGACGGTTGGAAACCTTTGTATTTCCCGTGCTGTTTATTCACTTCCAGTTTATCCTCATTTTATTCCTGTCCTTGAGCTTAAATAGCACCTCTCCTCTCTGGTATTTTCCACTGCCTCCCTCGTCCTTGATCTATTTATAGAGAGCAGTTGTATCCCCTTTCAGCTGGTGTTTTGCAAGGCCGAAGAAGCTGAGCTGTTTTGGTGTCCTCCCACAAGGCAGGATCCGTGTTCCCTGGGGCACCCTCGCAACCCTCCCCGAGAAGAAACATGCCCCCAGCCTGCGCCACGCAGCCCCCATGGGTGCCAGTCACTCGATGGACGTGCAGGCTCTCTTGCAGCAGGTCTGGCACATCGTAGGGCAGAGGAACAACTCCTACAAACCTGCCCGGCCACTGGGTTGATGGGAGTGTTTGGAAGGAAATGCGTTTGGGGTTTTGTTTAGGTGTAAACAGATTCCTCTTCCCCTGCAAAAAAAAAAAAAAAAACAACCACAAAAACCAAAACAAAACCCCCCAAAAAACCAAACCCAAAAAAATAAAACTCCATAAAAAAAACTAAATCCAAACCAACCAAACAAAAAAAAAGAACAACTAAAAAGAAAACTCTCAAAAAGGTTTGTCAGCCTCAGAGATATTTTGGGTTGTTTTTCTTCAGTGAAACCATATTCACATTTTTTCATCTACTGCAAACAAGAGCCAATTGAAAACTTTTGGCTAGCGACCAGCTTTTCTCTCAGAGAAAAAAAAAAAAAAAAATCAGGTTAGCTCCACTGACTGTTTTTCCTGAAAACCCATCTCATTTGTTGAACTTTCAGCAGGAAGGATCTCAGACTGCAGATGGAAATTGAGGTCAGACTAAAAAAGCCCCTCGTGACCGGGGCTTTTGTGACACATGCGGAAGACCTTTGTACAGAAAACTTGGAGTGAGAGAGTTGTGCAGAACAGGGGCTGGACCATGGGACAAAGGTGTCCCTGTAACCAGAATGCGGCTGCAGAAGCAGCCGTGCTGTGGTCCATCCATGTCTATTTACTAAGACAAAGTGGAATAGCTCTTTGAGGACGGATTCATTCATTGCCTGATGTCCAGCAAAGCTGTGGTAATCCAGACTACAAACCGAGATCTCGTGGATCTACAGCACAATCCTGAAGCTGTGCCTCCTGCATCGGGGGGAAGAAGACCTCGGGCTTGCCTAGCTGTCTCTTGCCTAGCTGTCTCTTGCTGCTCCGTTTTCTTACTTTTACCCTGATGCAGAATGAAAGAAGGTTTTGTGAAAATATTTTGAATTAATGTCTTCTAGATTCTTCTACCAAAATAACCGAAGCTTTTAGGAAATTTGACTTTTTAGTCAGCTAGACATAATTCTTCAAACTCTTGTTGATCTCCATTCAATAAAATTCAAAGACAACACTGTTCATAGGAAGGATTTGGTTAATACTTGAAGAAATCAACCCTGAAATGCCCACCTAGCACTAATGTCTAGGTTGAGGCAGCACATGGTATTCTGACAGGAAACCTAAGGGTGGAAGAATAAAATCCATTGGCTCTTTCAAAGCACAGCTCAGATTTTATTTGATTTTTCAGCTGTATTCAGGAAGGGTTTTTTTCCTCCTTTTCCTGTAGGCATTGATCTGCCACTGCTGTTCAACAGACATTGTTTGTCATCTCCTCTGTCTTTCCCTCTAGGTTTACCGCACTGAATTCATTGCTAAATGGAGGAAGCTAAGGCTGGATGTGATTCTTTGTCCCGCGCTGGGGCCAGCCTTTAACCATGGCTATGCTGGGAAGCTATTTGGTAATCTCCATTGAGGTGTCTCTGGATGCAACCATGGTGGTGTTTGTGGGCAGAGCTGGAGCAAGATATTTTGGTTTCTTGGACATTCCCCAAATCATGTGTGGTCCTTGGTCTTCCCTCTGGGGAAGAAAGCAAAGGAGAGGTCTCCTCTGGGTGGGTCTTCTCATGCCCCCACCTCACCTGAGCTGCAAGTGTTTGGATTATTATGGGACAGCAATTAATGGCACGTCTGTCCCAGTCATTCATGGGTGAGTTTCTCCTGCATCGTCTGTCCTGTAGAAAGCCCAAGAGCTATTCCTGCAGCAGAGACTGGCTGTGAGGATAGTTGTCAGAAGGGTGGTAGACCTTAGTACAAGGCCAGGCTTTTCTAAATGTGGCCATTTTACATTTACCAAGACTTTGCTTGCAAATAGTAGAAGGGTTCGTTGCCCATGACTTGCAGAAGAAGGCCATTTTTTATAGCTTACAGCAAACAAGTCAGGGTCCTCCATCTGTCTAGCAATGGCCCTTTGGGATCCAAAATCCCCAAGATGGTGTCACAGAACTGGACATCTGGATTATCTTGGGAAGCTAGCTGGGATTTTCCCTGAGGTATGGGAGACATAGATGCAGACTCTGAATACTCATATCTGTCTCTCCGAGAGCAAATCTAACCTCCACCCGACTGACAGGTGAAGGCACGTGTTTCTCTCTGGTTTCAGCAGCCATGTGGCCCTCAAACCTCTCCATCAAAAGTCCCTTTGAATGCAGCATGTTTTCATGGTCTCTTCAGGTCCAGCAACTCCAGGTTACAATTCCTGCAACCCAAATTATCATCTGAAAGTCGTTGCTGGCCCAGGACGCTAAATTTTGCCATTTTGCATGTTCTGTGTGATGTTTTCCAGCTGCAACCTCCTACACCAATTTATACAATGTCTTAAACTTCCCTGCTGGGGTGGTGCCGGTCAGCACAGTCACAAGAGCGGACGAAGAAGAACTGAAGCATTACCGAGGGCACTATGGAGACCCTTGGGATCAGAGGCTGAAAGAGGTAGCGGGGAAAGAGCTCAAATCTTAGCAGAAGGTTATGACTGACCCAGTGACACCTCTGGCACATTGTCCCAGGGCTTGTCCGCATCTCTGGATGAGAGCAGGAGCTTCTTTAGCAATGCAGTTTGCACACGCTATGTTACTGCCCCCCATGTGGTGCCGCTGGGCTGGTTGTACATCAGCCTGACAACCGTCCCCTTGCATGTCTTCCGTTGTCTTCTCTTCCTATAATGTCAAACGACAGCATTCCCTCTTGTGCTTCCCCAGGTGCTCTGGTGCTCTGACTCAGCACCACACTTAATTTTTGCAGGCTGTGGAAGGAGCCGTGGGGCTGCCGGTGGCCGTGCAATGTGTGGCTCTGCCATGGCAGGAGGAGCTGTGCCTTCGCTTCATGAAGGAGGTGGAGACACTCGCTCACGGCACGAAGAGAAATGTGTGATTTCTGGGAACGTGCCTTCACTATGATGGCTTTTCATTCCTTGCCCTTCGCTCCAACTACCTTCTACCTGATGCACAAAGCAAAGTAGATAATGACCTGCAGACTCTGAACCACCATTTCAATAAACTGGCAATAAATGATGTTTTAAAATAGTCAGCAAAAATCTCATCTCTGTCCAAATTGTCCTTCTTTGTTAAACTGAGTCAAAAAAAAACAAAAGAAAGGAACGAGAATTAATGCTGGACCAAAGGAGTCCCATAACTACAGTGTAACCATATCTGTTGCATGGTATGAGACCGAAGAGTTGTTTACCCCAATATTTTACTTCCAACATTGAGCAGGAGCAGATGTTTGAGGGAGAGCATAACCTGGTAAGTGCAGGATTCCCTCTCCGGCTGTGCCATAGGTTGGCTAAGAGACTTTTTTGGCAAAGACTTGCAGTCAGCCCATCATTTTTAATAGCTGCCAAGAAAGCTCTCCTTCATGAACTTGTTAGGCCCCTTCCTGAACTCGTTTACTCTCTTGATGTCCACACCATCCGGTGGCAGTGGGCTCTGAGGTTTAGTGGAAAGCTTAATTTTCTTTGTTTAAGCATAAGTTGTGAGAAATGGTAACTGGTCTGTTCTTCACTCCTGTTCCTCATTGTTTCTTTCAGTTAAGCAATAGGAAAAGAAGGTTGAGGTTTTTTTATTGCCTATAAGCACTTGAGGGAAACCTGAGCTTAAGCTTTTCTGTGGCTACATTTAGACCATTCGCACTGTTTGGTGCTTCCAGCCTCACTGTGACAGTTGTGTGCTGCTTCTCGACCCGTCTTTCGCTCTCAAGGTGGAGGATGTGGCTGGAAGGGAAGTGTGTGTGTGGGGGGGGTGATGGAGGAGATGGAAATGCTTTGAATAAGCAAGTGTGCCTTGAAACAGGGCACCAACATTGTCAATGATGTGTGCCTTCTCCAAGCCCACATATCTCTTCAGGCACCAGGGCTGGAGGCAGTATTTCCCCAAAAGGAGAAGAGAACCACAGGGCTAAAGGGTGACTCCGCTCTTGTTATTTGTCTGCCTCCACGGGTCTGCGCAGGAATGCTGCAGTCATGCAGCAGCCTCGCATGGTCACAAGCAGGTCTGAGTCACACGGTGAGTCCTGGCTCCTCAGCCTGACTCACCATCCTCCCTTCAGCACAAAGCAGGGAGAAGATCCACAGCACAGCCCTGCTCCCAGGAGATGCCCTGCCTCTGCCGGACTGCTGCTGGGCAGCACCAGCCACGGAGCTCCTGCCTCATGGGAGGCTGCCGAATGACCGTGACCATCTCAGGCCAGGACCAAAGGATTTATAGCTGTCCTCTCATAGGGAAGATGGGAGCTCACCATTAAACAGGTAACCTGGCCAGGGAGCGTTCCTGGCTAGATCTGAGTATGCACAGACTTTGTTTTGTCAGGGAAGGACAGTTTCCTTTGCTCGTGTGTCCACCCCATATCTTTGCAAGGCTGAATGAAGTGAAAGGGTCCTATTTCTGAAAGGAATTTCCCCATGCATTCTTGCGCTCTGCATTCCAGCTGCTCTTTGTGGGTGGCTCTGGAAGGCATTTACTCTTCCTCCCACTTCTCCCCTCTCCTGCCTCCAGCCAGTCATTAGATCTCAGGATCCCGCAGCATTAGCTCCCAGCACCCAAAGGGAAGTCCTCACTATGATCCAACGGGTACTGACACAGAGTGCATGGGTGCTCTCAGCCCTGGTTTGCAGCTCAGCCAGAGCTTTCTTGGCGCTGAAGTGGATGAGGTAGAGACAGGTCCAGAAAAAGATGGAAGAGGTGTCAGGGAGACAAGATACAGGTTTGGACCAGATGTAGGCATCTGTTTAGGATTTTAAAGAGCAGATAAGTGCCTCAGCTTGGAGGAGAGCAAAGCGCCTTCCTGAGTAGAACTCGGGGTCCTTCTCAAGAGGTTGTCCGTGATGTCAGTTGGCACTGCTGCAAGAACACGAGGGAAAAGTGGAGAGGGTGATGCTCAGAGCAGTGCGGTGAGTTCAGGCGCTGAAATTCAAGGAGGGAAAGGCATTTTGGCTGGCATTATTACTTTAGGTTTACAGGAGAGTTCTTCCTCTAGACCTCACTGGGGCTGGGGAGGGGGTGTCAGCTCCTTTTCACACCCACCGGCACAGTGCCACTGTCTTTCAAACCCTTCCATGGCCCATTAACCATAAGCTGTTGGCTCAGGCTGCGCAGCCCTTGGACATCTGCAATGTGTGTTTACAGAGTGCTCGTCCAGCCGCCTGCACTGACCAAAGTCCAGGCTGTGGCCTGTCTCAGAGAATTAGGTAGGAATGCTGCTTGGGCCAAAAGGGCTTTGTTTCCACTTGTTTCTCTCATCTCCATCACAATATCCTGGCTGCGGTCTTTGTTTTGACCATTTTTCCTCCTTCCTCCTAATTTTAATAAGAATTTAAATCTATTCTCCTCAACCTGTGTTTCGTTCTGTGGCCAGATAAGTAACTGAGTGGAGTTGAGAGGTTGAGTCATCAGACAATCCAGCTGTTTTATTTGGTTTTACTTTATTTTGCAGGGTTTTTTTCTTTAGTTTGCACGTTAGGCTTTGTGTAGTCACGACATCAGGAGCAAATGAAACTCTCCAGCAGAACTGATATCAGCAGAACATGAGTTGTTGGGACAGGCCAGTTGGCCTTATGGTATCCAAATTGAACAGAGCTCTCTGGTGTCACAGAAAGTGGCAGAGGGCATTAGAGACACCAGTGTTACCAAGTTCCCAGATATTAATTTCAAGCACGTTTCAAGGGAGGAGGTAGTTGAAGTAAATGTTTAAAAATAGGTGAAATGAAATACCTTGACAGCCTATCACCCCAGCCTTGAAACACAAAAATGCAAGAATTAGGTTCGGTACATCTTTCACTCTGAAACAGCCGGTAGTTGCGCAAATCTTCATCTCTCCAACCACAGTCTCAATCTGCTTTTTTATTTTTTTTCTTTCTTTCNTTTCTGCGACTGTTCTCCTGCTTCGCGCTCAAATCGCCTGCCCCCCCCCGCCCTGCTTGCCCATGGTGAGACCAGTGAAAAGCCAAACTTCCCGCTGTAAGCTTTATGCCCAGCCATGGAGCAGCTGGGAGCATCCCAGTCCTTCACCATCAGCGTGCTGAGGTCTCTGCTGTCACTCGGTGGGGACAGACCTGTGCAAGGCACCAGGCATGATGGAAGAAGTAGGAATGCTCCTGGAGTTCTGGCGAAGAACCAAGCGCTCTCTGCAGCATCTTTGCTGATGGTGTCTCCACCTTGCTGGAGAAGTTGTAAGTAGGATCCATACAACCCACTTGGCTATGAAAAGGCCCAGGAAAAACAGTGCAATACCCACAAAAGTGGAAAAGATGTTCAGGAGAGAAAGTAGCCCCTGCTGTCAGAGGTGTGGGGGTTGGTATGGGAGGTTTCTCGCCCCATCCTATTGCAGTTTATTCAGGGAGACCCAACAGGGTCCTGGCTGAGCAATGTGAAAAAGCATTGATAGAAACGGACCCTCACCTCTCAGCTGACATTCTTGGTTGTTGGAAAGGTACAGAATAAAGAAGTAGTGGCAAGTTTCTTACCAGCTGTTATGTTCTGCGAGCGTTGGTGGACTTGGACTGGAATTGAGGAAAGTCTCATGCTTTCAGTAGATATTCCAGGCTGAAATGAGTCAGAAACTGGAGAGTTCCCAGAAAACATTTATTTAGCCCTCTTCACCAACCGGAAAAAATTCTCCAAAGGGGACCAGCCCATTTCAGCATTTTGTGAAACGTCTTTAAAATTCTTTCAGAACAGCGTAGTTAACATACCTCATTTTGTAAATTGTTTTGAAAAAGCGCCTCAGTGTTTGGTTCCAAAAACATGAACATGAGATACAACTGTCAGTATTTACTCTTTATTTTAATCAAAATAGAGTCAAAGCTGGCTTAAAAATAATGATCGCTGATTCAAAGGGAAGACAGTTTAGTCTTAGAAATAGAATATTTCCGTCAAAACCCAGCCTGCTTGAGAGCTGAGGGTGTTGGATGGAGCTCAATGAGAGTACGTCAGTGCAAAGTGAAGGAGATGTTGTGGATGGCACAGTGAAATCCTAGACCAGCTGCTACAGGCTGTCTCTTCTTGTGAAAAGGGTCTTGGCTTTCACCTTAACTCCACTAGTGAGTTTCACCTTGGACCTGGATCGATTCTGGTGAGAAAATTGCAAAAACATTGCACTTGGCATTGGTTGTTCAGTGCACACCAGTGCAGTGTGGAGGAGTGAACACTGCCCTAGTCAGGCATGTATGTCTCCTCTGCTATGGAGTTGAGATTTGACTTGGGACATCCCTTTGCTTCCCTGCCTCAGTTTCCCCATGGGGACAGTGGTCTTCTTTTCAGCAGACTTTTGTCCCAAGCACCCCTTCCTCTCCTTTGCCTAGATGTGGGTCCACACAAAGCCACCCACTCTGACCCAGCCCATCCGCCTCTGTGTAGCAGCTCCCCTCACGGAATCATGGAATTTTCAGAGTTGGAAGGGACCTCTAGAGATCATCTAGTCCAACTCCCCTGCCAAAGCAGGATTGCCCGGAGCACATTACTCAGGACTGCATCCAGGCGGGTCTTGAAANTTCTTGTGAAAAGGGTCTTGGCTTTCACCTTAACTCCACTAGTGAGTTTCACCTTGGACCTGGATCGATTCTGGTGAGAAAATTGCAAAAACATTGCACTTGGCATTGGTTGTTCAGTGCACACCAGTGCAGTGTGGAGGAGTGAACACTGCCCCAGTCAGGCAGGTTTGTCTCCTCTGCTACGGACCTGAGATTTGACTTGGGACATCTCTTTGCTTCCCTGCCTCAGTTTCGCCATGGGGACAGTGGTCTCCTTCTCAGCAGACTTTTCTCCCAAGCACTCCTTGCTCCCCTTTGCCTAGATGTGGGTCCAAACAAAGCCACCCACTCTGACCCAGCCCATCCGCCTCTGTGTAGCAGCTCCCCTCACGGAATCATGGAATTTTCAGAGTTGGAAGGGACATCTAGAGATCATCTAGTCCAACTCCCCTGCCAAAGCAGGATTGCCNTCAAACCCTTCCATGGCCCATTAACCATAAGCTGTTGGCTCAGGCTGCGCAGCCCTTGGACATCTGCAATGTGTGTTTACAGAGTGCTCGTCCAGCCGCCTGCACTGACCAAAGTCCAGGCTGTGGCCTGTCTCAGAGAATTAGGTAGGAATGCTGCTTGGGCCAAAAGGGCTTTGTTTCCACTTGTTTCTCTCATCTCCATCACAATATCCTGGCTGCGGTCTTTGTTTTGACCATTTTTCCTCCTTCCTCCTAATTTTAATAAGAATTTAAATCTATTCTCCTCAACCTGTGTTTCGTTCTGTGGCCAGATAAGTAACTGAGTGGAGTTGAGAGGTTGAGTCATCAGACAATCCAGCTGTTTTATTTGGTTTTACTTTATTTTGCAGGGTTTTTTTCTTTAGTTTGCACGTTAGGCTTTGTGTAGTCACGACATCAGGAGCAAATGAAACTCTCCAGCAGAACTGATATCAGCAGAACATGAGTTGTTGGGACAGGCCAGTTGGCCTCACGGTATCCAAATTGAACAGAGCTCTCTGGTGTCACAGAAAGTGGCAGAGGGCATTAGAGACACCAGTGTTACCAAGATCCCAGATATTAATTTCAAGCACATTTCAAGGGAGGAGGTAGTTGAAGCAAATGTTTAAAAATAGGTGAAATGAAATGCCTTGACAGCCTATCACCCCAGCCTTGAAACACAAAAATGCAAGAATTAGGTTCGGTACATCTTTCACTCTGAAACAGCCGGTAGTTGCGCAAATCTTCATCTCTCCAACCACAGTCTCAATCTGCTTTTTTATTTTTTTTCTTTCTTTCTTTTTTTTTTTCTGCTACTGTTCTCCTACTTCGCACTCAAATCACCTGCCCCCCCCCCC